>SJYA01001421.1:0-21322 GCA_006410615.1 Neotragus moschatus
GATTGAAACACTCTATCAAATGAAGAAGACTAAAGCCCTTAGCTGACTTTTTCCAGAGAATGTCAGAAGGGTGGAAAAGTAGGCAGATTCTTATTTTTTTTTGGGGGGGGGAGGTACATGCCCAGGAAATGCCGGGGAGAAAACCCCTGAGATTTGACTCGTCTTTGCCCATCAAAATCTCCTGCCACGTGACCTTGTCACGGGTGGGATTCCTCATGCTGCCTTCCGGCATGGGTTCAATCCTTACGTCAATCCCTGGGAAGATCCCCTGGAGGAGGAAATGGCAACCCACTTCAGTCTTCTTGTCTAGAATATCCCATGGACAGAGGAGCCTGTGGGACTATAGTCCATAGGGTCACAAAAGAGTCAGGCGCAATTTAGCCAGTAAACAATAATGATAATGCAAAAACACCCTATAGATTATATAAGGATTTCCTGTCTAATAATATTAGATGGTATAATTTGATCTTAACAGTCTCTGTAACTTGTATTTCTATATATTGATCATACTTCTGACCAAAATGAAAATTAGTCAAAAACGTGTAACAAAATTTTAATTAGGAGAAAAAAAGGAGAAACTAGTGAAATAAAAGATATAAAAGAGTAATTCAACAAAATCAAAACTTGGTTCTTTGGTAAGATTAATATTGAAAAACTACTGACAATTATCAAAAAGAGAAAGAGAAAGCAAAAAAGTCATTTGACAAAGAAAGTGCTATCTTTACTTAAAAACTAGATGAATATTTTTTTCTCATTTCTCAATTTTTCTTTAAACAGTTTCAGTGACTTAGGTAAGACTGTTCATTTCAACTACTTTAAAAAATTTTGCCACAAAGATGTTCCTAATATTGTCTTATTATCTTTTTAATGTCTGTATCTCCTATGCTAATGGAACAAAGGGAAAAAAAAAGGAGCAAAGGAACAAAACAGAGAATGATGGATCAAATCTTTTTTTTTTAATGTGTAAATTTGATATAATGGAGAGGTTATATTGGATATCATTTTTTTTTACCTCTTTATATAGGTGAGTGTTTGTATGTCTTATAAGTGTTTGTATGCCTTTTAGTATTCCTCTGTATGTTATTTTATTTTCCTTGGGACTCAGATGAAATCTCCATTTAATGTCTTAATTCAATAGCAAATACTGTGATATCAAGGGGAATGCATGTTAACTGCTTTTATATGTGCAAGAGGATTACACAATACATACTATTTACTGCAATGTTTTGATACTTACCAGCATCATCATAAGGTCTGCATCTGTATTTTCTAACTCTCAAAGCAATGGCTTCTGTGAACTCTGTGATTATCACTACTTTAAACAGGAAGAACTAGAGATCAAAGTAGTTAAGCATTTGGATTAAGTGGCTTAACTTTAATAAGAATAAGAGCTAGAACTGGGACCTAAATGAAGACTTTCAGAGAACAAAGACTATTGTACTAGGGAGAATTTTTAATAATCAGGAGCCTATAAATGTTTATTTTCATAAATGTAAAATTGTAACTCTAGAAAACTCTAAGCAACCAATGCTAAACTCATTCCCTACTATACGAACAAAGCTGTTTATGTTATCATACTCCAGTTTTATAGGTCCAAATATAGACCAGTGACATCTATGTTGATATATGCAGTCATCAGTTGCCACTGAATTTTTTAAAAGTTTTTAATATTTCAGTATTACATTTATGTCATAATTTTCATAGAAATAATCAGCTCTCTGAAATGAAAATATAACATTGTGTCAGCTAGGCCACAAATGTACAGCTGAGGGATTGGAAATGAAACATTGCCAGTACTTGTGCCTTGATGGAGGCATACGAGGATGACGATTCCTTTTATTTCTTCATATTCCCTGTATATTTGACAACAGTCATGTATGCCTGTTATTAAAAAACCCAAGTATTCTAAGTATTGTTCTGAAAAATCCAGCAGCAGTTTCAGCGTTCTAGCAGAGGGTTCAATGCAGGGCAAAGTTGTTTTCTGGCCCTGTGCTTGCTCAGCAGTTGACCAGGTAACTGCTACTCAGGTAAGCTACTCATGCTCATCTTAGGCCAGGGAAAACGGATTCAGAGAAACCAACTGGTACACGGGGCTATCCTGCAGATCAGATTAGATAATGGACAAGAGTGGGTTTTAAAACACCGAAAGGCCCTCAGAGATAAGATACCAGCGCATTCTGGTAAAGTGTGAAACATGCGGTTGGATAAAATACTTGTGATCTAATGGCCCAGAAAAATCAATACTATGTTATTTTAAGCACTAGCCTTGAAATATTTCCAACTCAGAGAACAGCTTCAGAAAAGAAAGTTAAGTTTCCCGTCCTTGACTTTCCCTTGTTGAATAACACGTGTAACGCTCTTTATTTCTTTGAAAGATGATTTGAGATCGTGTATTAAAAGGGTTCCGTTCAGAATACTATTACTATCACAGGATGACATATTCCAGCCCACAAGATTTTAGGAAATGACATAGCTAAATTATATAGAGGTCAACACTCTAGCTCCAAAATGTGTACAGATTTCTGTCTTCATTTGGGCCAAATTCCTTGGAGGCAGGACTTAATATGATGCTGTTACGAAACTAGAGAATATTGGATTGGGTGTTAAAAGTACAACTGAAAACTTTTATTCAATTTAAACTAAGTACTAGTAGTTTGAAGGTTAAACAAGTGCAGGAAAATCCTTCATAACAAAACTTAAATCCAGGCAGAGGTACAGATCGGAGGGAAAGGTACAAGGCCTAATCAGCTTGCACTGAGGTGGTGTTATTAACAAAAAGCAATGTCAAAGGTCATGGCTGATTGAATCTTTTGATTCTTTCTCACCTATGATTTTTTATTGTGATTAGGCCCCAGTTCTAGGAACTTATGAGTATTTCTTTGAAAGACCCAATTCCTATTCATTTCAATGCCTTTATTTTTTTTTTTTTCCTCAATGTAAATTGACCACCAAGGCAAGGTCAGCCCTATTTCATGTCTCATATGTTGGGATTTTCCTTTCTGTGTCAAACTATAACCGCAATTTGTATTCTCAATGGTAATTATTGGTTATATTAATGGGACTTGTTTTCTTCATGGTTTTTACTCAGTTTATCTATGTGACCATTAACATAAAATATAAATAACTTCAGACAGATATATTAGAAATCAGTTGTTAGGCCAGTATTCTGAAAGATCAAGAAATATCCCACAAGAGAACAGAATTTTAATGTCCCTTGGATACCATAAAACTCTATTCTTTTCAGTGAATGTGTACTTTTTATTGCTTTTACTGGTAAGGAAAAAATGGACAGATGGCACGGAAATGGAACCTAGGAAAATCGCTTACAGTGAAACCAATTTTAATACCCTTGCTAATAAAGTTCTCTCTATACATATAGGCCTGATCTTTCCAGGAAAAAGGGAGTAATTCTTCATTTTGTCCAGGGAGTTTAACTCTTTCAATACCCTTGGGCACTCTACAGTACATTATATTATACTAAATAGCCTGAAAGAATTAACACACTTTCCAAGTCAAGTCTTTTTATTTCTTTCTTCTGGGTAACATCAGACCATTGATCATATTAGAAGGTCTAACCAGCTCCCACAAGGCACTTTCCCTTATGTCAGAGCTAGCCAGGTGTGATGGTTTCCTTTCTTGAACTCCAATAAACTTTACAAGACCTATTCAACATCACTCAACTGAATCACATAATGGTAAATTTATAACCCAGTGGTGCTAAATGATCTAGTTGATTGTCTCCACTGCTGGCTAACTAAATATTAAACATAAAGCCAGCTAACCCAACCTTGTTACTTGAACTTTATCATCCCCAAACAAGAGAAAAACTCATGCCTCACCGTATTTCCCTTAATTATGTCTTCCCCCAACTGGTCTTGTAAAATGGGGGAGCCGGTCATGCTTTTTATCCCACCTCAGGGGGTCGAGAGAATAGGAAACCTGTCACTAATTCCTTTCACCTCACAGGCAAAACTCCTTCACCCAATTAACCAAGACCAGGTGCGCCCTCCAGTGAGCCTGCGGAATGCAGAGAACTCACAAGCCTTGCTTCCGTCTTGGCAGAAAGGAGCCCAGCCTGCGCCTGATTAGCACGCTTTGCTGGGGCTGCAAAAATCTGCTAAATGGTTGTACTTTTCCCCATGAAAGCTGGGAAAGATCATGGAGCTGAAGATAACCAGCGCCTGCCTTGGCCAAGCAAAGCCTGGAGGATCCTCTGCATCACCTTATCAAGATAGGCAAATGGCAGTCACTCACGCAAAGCAGCACCCGTCCACCTTGTAAGCTGGCATTTTGACCCATGTTGTTTTTAACGTATCTTGATGTTACATTTAAAATGGTCACTAATGGTATTGAATGTTCAAGAATAAATACGAGCATATCCAGATAAAATTAATGATGGAAAAACAGCAGCATAAGGAGAAGAGGTCAGTTTTCTAATTTGGAAATTTAGAAGGACCGTCTGCGTCTCAAACTATGACAAAGGTGCCAGCTGCACCTGCTGGTTATCCAGGAGGATGTTGGAGACCTAAAGGCCTGGACGCAAAGCCCTGGCTGAGTTCTGATGTGTTGAATATATTTGCGTAAGTTATTAAATGTTCCTCAGCTTTCGTTTCCTCCTCTGGAAAACTAATAATGATAATAATAGTAATAACGCCTACCTTATAGACTTGTGTTCAGTCACTCAGTTGTGTCTGACTCTTTGCAACCCCATGGACTGTAGCCCACCAGACTCCTCTGTCCATGAGATTTTCCAAGCAAGAATACTGGAGCAGCTTGACATTTCTACCACAAGGAATATTCCTCACACAGGGATTGAAACTGTGTCTCTTGCATCTCCTCATTGCATATTGTGATCAGAGGTTAGAAGATGGGCAGGCCCAGTGTATGCACTCAGTAACTGTGTAACCTTATAACTACTAATGACATTTAGTTAGTGAAAGCACAAAGGAATCAAATGAAAAATAGACTCTTTCCCAGAAGACAAGTCTATTAAATGAGAAGTTAGGGCTTTGCCTAATAATTTGGCACCCACTGGCTGGGATCCAGAAGATTAAAAGGGAATGGTTTAGAGCTGTGATTTTCAAGATGTACTTAGCTGGATCCCAAAGCAGTTTTTGGAGGTGTCTGTGGGCCCATGCTGGGCAAGGGAAAGAGATGGAGTGAAGGGTAAGCAGGCAATTTTTCCTGCTCCCCCTTCAATCAGGGAGCAGGTTTGCTGTGATCTATTTTATGTATTATACTTAATCATACAATTTTATTTGAAAATTGCAAGGCTAAACTGTTTAAAAAGTGTACGTAGTGTAACTTGAAGGTAGCTGCTGCTAAAAAGCAGTTTATAATAGTAATAGATGCCTTTCCCTTGGGTGAACCCATTCTGCTTTAGGTAAACATCGAAAATTCCCCCATCAGGAATGCTAATATTATCTACCATCTAATCAGCACTTACTGGCTAATTCATTATTGGTGACTCACACAACTCTTAATCCATTGAATTTCTCTACTTTCTATCAGCAATTATACCCTACTACTATGGGCTGCAAAATGCTAATGGACCACAAGTTCCAGGAGACACAGTAGTAAAGGGTGTCTACTCTTTGGTGGCGAGGTCTGAAAGAAGCTTAAACTGATTCTGGCACAGCAGCCATTGACCATTCCTTTCCATCCAAAGAGCCTGTCATTCCTTAAGAAAGCATGTGTCTAGGAAGTTGCCGAAATCTTCATTTTCAATGTACATTTTCGCAGCAAGGCTTTACGATTTCATCAGTGGAGTAAGCCCGCATAATACCAGATAAGCCTCCTTTTTTTCCACAAAAATCCCTCTTTCTATTGAACGTCATCTGCACGTTGTCTCTGTGACTTCTAAGAACTGCAGTGGCTCCTGTCTGATTGATTCTTGCTCTGTTTCCTGAGGAGCTCAACAGCGTGGCAGTTTCAGGGCACATGCATTTGGCTTAGGTTTACAGTGAAGGTCTTCACTTGGATCTGGGTATTTTAGGTTCAAAACCATGAACCGTACACTCTGGAATGTAATGGGAGCAAATATAAATTACCCTGCATGGTTTTGTCTTAGCCTGAAACAGCCCAAGTAGGACAACTCAGCTACCAAAAAAAAAAAAAATCCTGTCTCTACTTACAACAAAGAACTTTAAAAGGGATAAGTTGTAACCCATAAAAACATCTCAGAAAATGTATCTTCTCCTTTCCTCAACTCTTTTTCATCTGCTTCTTCGAGTATCTAATTTTCCAGTCGTCCCACTGTACCCGACCTGGACTCATTCCACTTTGTTCTCCAAAACAAACTCTGAAGAGTTAACAGTGCTTTCTTTCCCGAGATGGCTCAGAGTTAAATATCTTGCCTTTCTTCACATACCTGACAAGTTAGAAATGAGAGTCCTTAAATAGCCCATAATAATTGGTATTATCAGGCTATCTACTGCTTTCCCATATAGGTCTTTCTTATTGACATGTTTAGATTTTACGTATAAATAGCTGAAATTTATAATAACATGTTGGGGAGAAATCAAAATGTTAATCAAATTGATGGAAACACCATCTGTATATTTCTTTCTTTTCTTTTATTTATTTATTTATTTATTTACATTATGTCTTAAAGCAGCCCCATTCTCAGTCTTTCTTTGTATTAATTTTCCATGGCAGTATATAGCACACTCCTCCCATTTCCTGTTCCAAAAAAATAGTAATACACAATTTTATGTCATTTTACAGCCTTGGACTCATAACCCAATTTATTGCTATTAACTAATTTTTGCCAATTCAGGTATATGAAAAAAAGTATTCTATTTCTAGACTGGATTTTTCCCACAAGAGGTTGTTTTGAAGCATTTTTCATTAGCGAGTAAGTGTTTTTAAGTGTAACTTTTCTGATGATTTTCCCCTAATAAATCAAAGGAAAATGAAATTTAAAAAAAAAAGAGTAGTTTTTGAAATGGACCAAGTCATATATGTAAGCTTCCTCAATAAAAGTTTCAAATGTTTTTCTCTAATGTCCATTACTGCAATAAGCACGTAGGAGAACAAAGCCAGCCCTTGGCGAGCACTTGTGGACGTGGAATTAGGCATCTGTGGACACAGTAATGAGTGAGAATAAAGCATACATGGAGGACGCTCATTCTAGCTTTCCTTGTTATCCGTTTGAGTGACTTTGTAAAAAAAAAAAAGTGTCGGTGGGAGTTTTAGGTAACTTTATCGTCTAGCTGTTGCATAATCACTTTATAAAATTAGGATAATGCTTGTCATTCCACCAGGCTCAAGATAAATTATTTAAAATACAGAAATAAAAGCTACCACTTGAATGTTGTTCTGTTAGATGTTTAAAGTAACTCTGTCTGTGTTTATTTATACACACATATACACCTTAAGTAGTTAAGTAGTTAATACATATTTTAAACTCTAAAACAATTCACTTGTATATAAGCTTTCATAGGGAAAGGTAATTGGATTATGACCCATCGTTTCTTTATACCTGTGCTATCTAAAATGGCAGCCACTGGTGGCACAGGACTATTGAGCATTAGAAATGGGTTTAGTATGAAAAGTCATCTGAATTTGTTATTTGACTTTAATTAATTTAAATATGAAAATAACACTTCAGTTAATGGGATACTTATAAGCATGTGTGAAAATGTGAATCTGTTGTTTCACTATAAATTTTATGAAATCTAAATCCGATTCTATATTTTAGATGAAAATTTAGCATCCAACTTGAGAGTGGTATGAATATAAAATATCCACTGGGTTTTTAAAAGCTGGTATGAAAATATGAAAAAATTTATATTGGTTATAAGATGATATAATAATATTTTGCATATACTTAGTTAAATTGAAGATTTAATTAAAATTAATCTCAAGTTTTAAAAACTTTTTTTTTTTTTAATATGACTAGTAGAAAATTTAAAATTGCCCATTGACTTGCATTATATTTCTTCTGGGTAAAGTTGTTATATGTTAATAAATGAAGTCAGTCTGAAATGAACATAAAATGCAGGGTTTAAGTCCAGAAAGAAACAGTATGGAGCCTGAGGGTATATATGGAACAAGGAAATGTGAACTACTGGTCTTTGTATTTCTTGTTAGAAAGCCTATTCAGACCGCAAGTAATTTCTTGATGTCACAAACACTGATAATACAATTTAGGTGTTATAGAATGTTTTTATTGTATTGATAAAATTTATAGCCAAATTTTAAATTCCCTCAACTAGCACAAAATAACATTTGTGTAGTCATAATAATAAAAATGATTTCTTAATAGCATTATAATTTGTATTGCTTCCATTTATAAATATATTATATATATATATATATCCTAAACTTTGAAAATTGTCTATTTGTATGATATTCTCTAATGTGGCCATTTCATTAATTTATTCAACAAATATTTATTTACAGGCAAGTCCTGGGTATAATCATAAACAAGAAAGGTTTGGTTCCACATCCTGAAAGGATTTATATAGACAAAAAATAAAGAAAAATAACCTAACTACATATAATTTATTTAAATTAAATATTATGTCACTTTAAGCAAAGACATTATAAGATTCAGAAGCCATTTCATTAAATAATATAGGTGAGAAACCTCATTGAGTTGCACCAAGGATACAGTAAGAGACAGTTTTTTTCTGAAAGTTTGACCACAAAGGAATTATGTGAAAAAAAAAAAAAAAATGAAATTCCTCAGAAAGATTTGAGGATTTTTAAAGGTGAAACTCCCTAGAAAAGCTCTTTAAAAGCAATGGGAATAGCCATTTGAAAATAAGGGAATGCTGGTACAGGAAATTGCAAAATAAAACCAAAGCAGCTGAGTTTCTTAAAGTCTGGAGGGCATGGTACAGCAGGAGAGGACGCATGGATTTCTACAGAAGTGAGGCATTAATGTCAGAAAGGAAGAAGAGAAGGGCTTGAATTGGAATAGCAAAAAGTGAAAGAAGTTCTAACCAATGGAAAGATTTCCACTTAAAAGGAAGTTCATCCACCAAGTTCTTGAAGACTTAAGCGAGTATGAATGAGGGTGGGGAAAAATGGATCAGAGCTGTTGTTAGGTCAAATAATTTTGGCATGAAAGTAAATGAGCAATTGAATCCAAAGTTTAGAAAATGCTGGCTGGCTGCAAAGTAGAATATCTGAAATTAAAAATGCAATTATGTCTCGCTTTCTGACACATTAAGTCTAAGGCATAATCAAGGGAATCGGGGGCTAAAATTGTTAGGTTTTGGAGGAGATGCCAAGATGCTAAGTGAGTTTTGAATGCTTTATTCATGAAGGTCTTAGTGTCCTTGAAGATGATCAAAAGATATTCAGTGGAAAACAAGATGGGAGCAAAAAACAAAATCAACAGTGAAAGGGAATGATTAATACATAGCCAATGATAGCAATTAAGAAAAGACAGGGAGGAGAGTAAAAATAAACATTGTATTGGGCAAAGAGGGGGGAAAAAGTAATAATCCAAAACCAAAATGAATATCAACCTTACCTTTTGGGGAAAAGTCTGTTTATGAGAGAGTGAGGTTCCAGTTAGGGCAAGCTTCCAGAAGAGATTGTTCTGGGAAGATGCTGTAGGAATATCCAATATAAAAACCAGATCAGATATTGAAAGGGTCTGTATGAGAAAAAGGCAGCCCCTAAATGCCTTAGATTGCTTCCCAGGTGGCTCAGCGAAAAGAATCCACCTGCCAATGCCAGAGACACAGGAGACATGGGTTTGATCCCTGGGTCAAGAAAATCAGGAAATATCAACCCACTCCAGTATTCTCACTGGGAAAATTCCACGGACAGAGGAGCCTGGTGGGCTACAGTTCATGAAGTCACAGAGTCGGCTATGACTGAGCATGCATAACGGTTTAGATTGGCAAATGATAGAGCAGGACAGGAACAGAAATCAGGAGAGGGCTAATTCCTTAATCTGTGAAACAAGGACAGGAAACCAGAACTAGAATGAAAACTCCCAACTACCTGCTTTGGCACCGTAGACACCTGAAAGGTGAATGGTTTCAGAGGCTTCCAAACTTGTGGATAGGCAGGAGGTTTTTGATTACTGAATCAATCTCATAAGTAATTGGCCTGTTCAGATTTTATATTCCTGCACGACTCAGTTTGTATGTTCCCAGAAATCTGTTTAGTCTAGTCTGTCCAACTGATTGGAGTATAACTATTTTTGATAGTATTTTATGATCCTTTCTTTTCCTGTGGAATTAATTATAATAATTCTTCTTTCATATACTTTTATTGATTTGAGTCCCCTTTTTTCCTCTCTGTTTCTCTCTCTCTTTTCTTTCTTGTAAGTCTAATGATGTGAATTGCAGCCACGAAATTAAATTGCAGCCATGAAATTTCCTTAGAAGGGAAGTTATGACCAACCTAGATAGCATATTAAAAAGCAGAGACATTACTTTACCAACAAAGGTCCGTCTGGTCAAGGCTGTGGTTTTTCCATTGGTCATGCATGGATGTGAGAGTGGGACTATAAAGAAAGCTGAGCACAGAAGAATTGATACTTTTGAACTGTGGTGTTGGAGAAGACTCTTGAGAGTCTCTTGGACTGCAAGGAGATCCAACCAGTTCATCCTAAAGGAGATCAGTCCTGGGTGTTCATTGGAAGGACTGATGTTGAGGCTGAAACTCCAATAATTTGGCCACCTGATGTAAAGAGCTGACTCATGTGAAAAGACCCTGATGCTGGGAAAGATTGAAGGCGGGGGGAGAAGGAGACAACAGAGGATGAGATGGCTGGATGGCATCACTGACTCAATGGATATGAGTCTGAGTGAACTCCGGGAGTTGGTGTTGGACAGGGAGGCCTGGCGTGCTGCTGCAGTTCATGGAGTCGCAAGGAGTGGGACACGACTGAGCAACCAAACTAAACTGAACTGAATGATGCAAAGAGCTGACTCATTTGAAAAGACCCTGATGCTGGTGAAGATTAAAGGCTGGAGGAGAAGGGGATGACAGAGGATGAGATGGTCGGATGGCATCACCGACATGACGGACATGAGTTTGAGTAAGCTCCTGTAGTTGGTGATGGACAGGGAAGCCTGGCGTGCTGCAGGACATGGGGTAGCAAAGAGTCGGACACAGCTTAACAATGGAATGACAAACACATTTCACTAACACTTTTTTATTGTGCTTTTAGCCTTTTTTTTGAAGAAGACAATGGCACCCCACTCCAGTACTCTTGCCTGGAAAATCCCATGGATGGAGGAGCCTGGAAGGCTGCAGCCCATGGGGTCACTGAGGGTCAGACACAACTGAATGACTTCACTTTCACTTTTTACTTTCATGCATTGGAGAAGGAAATGGCAACCCACTCCAGTGTTCTTGCCTGGAGAATCCCAGAGATGGGGGAACCTGGTGGGCTGCCATCTATGGGGTTGCACAGAGTTGGATATGACTGAAGCAACAGCAGCAGCAGCAGAAGCAGCAACAGCAGCAGCAGCAGCAGCCTTTATTTATTTCCACTCTGCTATTTCTTTCCTTCTACTATCTTTGAGCTTTATTTGTTTTGCTTTTCCTAGTTCCTTTAGATGTTAAATTAGACTGCATATTTGAGCTCTTTCTTGCTTTTTAATGTATGTGTTTATTAATATAGACTCCTCTCTTAGAACTGCTATTGCTGGAACCTGTAAAGGTTGGCTGGTTGTATTCCCACTTCCATTTGTCTCAAGGGACTTTTTGTGTATCTTCTGTGACTCATAAATTGTTCTCTATCATGCTGTTTAATGTTCATGTTTGTGAATTTTCCAGTTTTCTTGTTATATTTGATTTCTAGTTTCATATCCTTGTAATCAGAAGAGATGCTTGATATTATTTCAGTCTTCTTAGATTTATTAACACTTATTTTGTGGCCTAATGTATGATTTATCTTGGAGAACATTCCATTTGCACTTCAGAAGATTTTATATTCTATTGCTATTTGATGATGCTCTCTAAATGTCTGTGTGTCCATCTGGTATAAACTATAGGTTATGTCCAAATTTCTGTGTTAATTTTATGTCAGAATTGTCTTTTCATTTTTGAAAGTGGAGTATTTAAGTTTTCTACTAATACTGTATTTCTGCCAGTTTCTTCCTTCAGGTCTCTTATTATTTGCTTTACATATTTAGATGTTTCTATGTTAGATATGTAAATATATACAAATATACTCGTGTTAAATTGACAACTTATCATTACATAATGAGCTACTTTGTCTCTTATTATAGTCTTTGGTTTATAATCTATTTTGTCTGATGTAAGTATGGTTACCCCTGCTTTCTTTTGGTTTCTGTTTGCATCAAATATCTTTTCCCACCCCATCCCTGTCAGCCTGTGTCTGTAAAGTTGAAGTGAATCTTTTGTAGGCAACATATAATTTGGTCTTGTTTTTTCAATCCACTCAGCCACCATATGTCTTTGATAGGAAAATTTAGTCTATTCACACTTAATAAAATTGATAGATATGGACTTACTATTGCCATTTTGTGAATTATTTTCCAACTACCTTGTAATCCCTTTCTTCATCTCTTCTCTGGTTCTTTGTGATTTTGAAATTCTCTAGTGGTAAGCCTATTTGGGGGACTTCCCTGGTAGCTCAGTTAGTGAAGAATCTGCCTGCAATGCAGGAGAGCCTGCTTTGATTCCTGTGTCAGGAAGATCTCCTGGAGAAGGGATAGACTACCCACTCCAGTACTGATGGGCTTTCCTGGTGGCTCGGTTGGTAAAGAATCCGCCTGCAATGTGGGAGACCTGGGTTTGATCCCTGGATTGGGAAGATACCCTAGATGAGGCCTTGGTAACTCACTCCAGAATTCTTGCCAGGAGAATTCCAAGGACAGAGGAGCCTGGAGGGCTACAGACCATGGGGTGAAAAAACATCGGATGCTCTTAAGCATGGCGCCGCAAGCCTATTTTTATGTTTTTTGTATCTACTATAGGTTTTTGCTTTGTGTATAACATGAACCTTATACAAAACATTTTGGGGGGGGGGTGGATCTCTGTAAAAAATTCCTTTATTTCTTTTTTTTTTCAAATCTCAATTTTATTTTATTTATTTATTTATTTTCACTCAAACATCCACAGATTTATTTAGCTTCTAATCTTGGTTTTAGATTTTTTTTTTCCGTATTTTAATAGAATTTAGGGTTAGGGTTAGTCTAGGTTTGTTTCTTACATGATAATATACATGTTTCAATGCCATTCTTCCAAATCATCCCACCCTTACCCTCTCCCACAGAGTCCAAAAGTCTGTTCTATACATCTGTGTCTCTTTTGCTGTCTCGCATACAGGGTTATCATTACCATCTTTCTAAATTCCATATATATGTGTTAGTATACTGTATTGGTGTTTTTCTTTCTGGCTAACTTCACTCTGCATAATAGGTTCCAGTTTCATCCACCTCATTAGAACTGATTCAAATGTATTCTTTTTAATGACTGAGGATTACTCCGTTGTGTATATGTACCACAGCTTTCTTATCCATTCGTCTACTGATGGACATCTAGGTTGCTTCCGTGTCCTGGCTATTATAAACAGTGCTGCGGTGAACAGAAACTTACACAAAACATTTTATATTCATGGCAAACTATTTTAAGCTGATAACAACTTAATTTTGAATATGTACTATTGCTCTAAATTTTTACACTCTGTCTTCCATATATTGTTTTGATGTATCAACTTAAATATTTGCATCTTTTGTATACATTAATAAAGTATTGTAGTTATAGTTTTTAAGACTTATGTATGTGTATAGCGTTGCATATGCATATATATTTAATTCTGAATAAAGACGCGTTAGTTTGTAATATGCTATTACTTATTTTATTTTATAAGCATTAATTTAATACAATAAAATTATATAGATACCTAAAATGTTTTTATTTGAATGTGTTTTATAAGGTGATAAACCTTGTTTCTTACATTTAGCTTTATGAATATGCTATACAAATCCAAAGTAATGAGAAAATTTGTCATGTCCAAACTCTCATATAATAGATATTTAAAGCTTTGCCATAATCTCAGCTTTCAGGCTAATTTATAATGCATATGGAATACAAATTCTTGGCACAATATCTAGAACATAGACGTTATATTTTCATAGCAGCCTATGGAGACACTTGTAGTGTCAATAGGAAAGAGTTGAACTGGTTCTTCTCCGAACTTTCTTATTTCATACTTCTGTGTGATACATTACCAAATTTTGAATAACACTTTAAACTCATTTTCATTGTCAAACTTTAATTTCTTACATTTTTATATTAAGTAGTTTAAGCTGCACTATAAAAAGTTAACAGTTTCACTTTTACTCTCACCGTATTAACTCTTTTGAAGTTAGTTACATCACTCAGTAGAAACTTGGTATGTCATTTCGTATTATTTTTACTTGTGCAAAACTCATGCACTTCAAAGTATAGAGGTAGTTTGCTTTTTATATATTATTGTGGAAATTGAACAATAGGAGTAACAGATCACATCTAAAATACAGCAGCGCTGAGGACTACTCTCTAGGATTCTGGCTTAAAATAATTCTTTTTATCATCATCACGCAGAGCCACCTCCTCATATACTGTATTTTGGAAACGGCTGATTCATTTTTTTTCTCTATAACTTGTCGTTCAAGGTAAATGGCCTTTCCTAAGAAATGAGACTTCAAAAGGATCCTATGCAAAACATCTGTATCAGGCACATTGTCACAGAATAAATTCAATAGCTTTAAACTTCTAAAGTTTCCAGGCAAGGAAAAAAAAAGGCTAGGATGAATGACAGAGTTAAAATGAGAAAGTTCTGCAGTGTGATCACCACGATTCTGGTGAGGTCATGGGGCAGAAATGGGTGCCGTGTTTGGCCACACGAATGTGAATGAATCTTGTGCCAACTTGCGATGCTTATACGTTCCCCTTAAAATGTTGTGGTTAACTTCTCCAAGGAATGTGAACGTTGATTTAAATAAATTTCCAGAAACTTAACTGTTTATTCCAGGCTTCTCCAAGAAGCTTTGATATGTAAATCAATTTGAGAAACAAAGATATTTTTGTCTCTTAGTGTTTCCATCCTGTATGTGTGTTAAATGACAACCTCGGAACAATTCCCCTTGATCTAGGAAATAGGTCTAATGTAGATTTTGTGAAGGTCAGTTTGAAATGAAGAGATTTAATTCAATCCAACCAATGTGAAACATATTTGCATTAGGCTGGACGTGAACTAGTAGGATCTTGGAGCAGTCATACATTGGTTTAAATCCCTCTCTGACACTGTGGCCCAAGTCAAGTCCATGGGCCTTTTGGGGACTTAGTTTTATTACCTATACAATGGGGACACTCACATTTACCTTCTGAGTTTTGAGTCACTAGAGTCATGCATATGAAGCGTCTAATCTTGTTCTCACCTAGAGTAATGAACACTCAACCAATGGGTGATTTGATTCCTTTGGCATTTCTAAACATTATTATATGGATCAGTCGCTTTAGTCATGCCTGACTGTTTGTGACCCCATGGACTGTAGTCCACCAGGGCTCCTCTGTCTGTAGGGTTCATCAGGCAAGAATACTGGAATGGGTAGCCATGCCTTTCTCCAAGAATCTTCCTGACCCAGGGGTGGAATCCATGTCTCATGTCTCCTGAACTGGCAGGAGGGTCCTTTACCACTAGCGCCGCCCAGGAAGGCTGAGTGCAGTAAAACAGCATATAGCGCAATGAGAACCTAAGTGGATTTAACATGCTATGGTAGTTTGCATGCGCTTGCTTGAAACCTGACACCCATTTCACCAATTAATGCATTTCCCTTCCCTTTCTTCCAGTGAGGGTGATGTTTACTAGCACATACCAGGATGGGACAATTGCTTTACGGGGCTGAAATCCATCTGACTGGTCAGAGCCTCTGTCCTATAGGCTGTGAGATATTTCAAGCATCATCTTTACCTTCATGCCATCTTGTGGATGTACTAAGACAAAAGACACAAGGATTATCCGACAGACGTTGAAATCATGCAGATCATGTTCTTATTCTGAGTGCATTTTTCTTGACTTGGATACAAATCTCATTTGTATCTCTTGCAGACGTGTGAATTATTCTCAGAATGTGACCTTCTATAAAATAGACACATATAAATTGTATTAAACCTTTATCCAGTAAAAAATGTTTTCTTCTAACCTAATGGGGAAGGCATCTTGATCAGGCTGATCTTAATCTTAGCAGGTTTTTTCCCATCTTGCTTCATGAAANTCATTTGTATCTCTTGCAGACGTGTGAATTATTCTCAGAATGTGACCTTCTATAAAATAGACACATATAAATTGTATTAGACCTTTATCCAGTAAAAAATGTTTTCTTCTAACCTAATGGGGAAGGCATCTTGATCAGGCTGATCTTAATCTTAGCAGGTTTTTTCCCATCTTGCTTCATGAAACACTTGCCATATGACTAACAGCTGTGTTATTTTTTAAATAAACAGATTTCATTAAAAATACCAGTGTCAGCCTTTTAAAATAAACAATTAAACTACAAGTTTGACAAAGTAGGAGGGAAATACTGTGGGTTTTTAGAAATAGCATCTTTTACCAATGTTAGCCAACTTTTCATATTCAGAGATGTCAGTAATAATTGGTTTTGTATGCTGTTTACTTAGTGTGTATCAACAAAACAGAAAGTGTTATGATCACTTATACTTTTCATTCTTAATTCCACACTGTAGCTGTGCTATTGACTAATGACCATTAATTTTTGGAAGAAAATAGTCCCTCAGATACCCAAGCAAGCCCACTGCATATCGCTTACTCAAGAAGTACAGCCAGTTCTGCTATAATGATCCATACGTGTTGCTGAAATCACTGTGCTGTCCAAAATCACAGCAGGCTTGTAAGAAAAATGGAATCAGAGTGCTGCACTCAGACACAACATCGATGAAACATTAAAAACGTTAGGAACTTAATAAAGCTGATAGCTAATGCATTATAACTGGTTAAGGAAGATGTGCTAAGTCACTTCAGTCATGTCTGACTCTTTGCAACTCCATGGACTGTAGCCCACCATCTTCCTCTGTCCATGGTATTCTCCAGGCAAGAATACCAGAGTGGATTGCCATGCCCTCCTCCAGGGGATCTTCAAACCCAGGGATCANTCAGGTAGTCTGGTATTCCCATCTCTCTCAGAATTTTCCACAGTTTATTGTGATCCACACAGTCAAAGGATTTGGCATAGTTAATAAAGGAGAAAGAGATGTTTTCCTGGAACTCTCTTGCTTTTTCCATGATCCAGTGGATGTTGGCAATTTGATCTCTGGTTCCTCTGCCTTTTCTGAAACCAGCTTGAACATCAGGAAGTTCACAGTTCACCTATTGCTGAAGCCTGGCTTGGAGAATTTTGAGCATTACTTTACTAGCATGCGAAATGATTGCAATTGTGCGGTAGTTTGATCATTCTTTGGCATTGTCTTTCTTTGGGATTGGAATGAAAACTGACCTTTTCCAGTCCTGTGGCCACTGCTGAGTTTTCCAAATTTGCTGACATATTGAGTGTAGCATTTTCACAGCATCATCTTTCAGGATTTGAAACAGCTCAACTGGAATTCCATGACCTCCACTAGCTTTGTTCATAGTGATGTTTCCTAAGGTCCACCTGACTTCACATTTCAGGACGTCCAGCTCTAGGTGAGTGTGAGTGATCACACCTTTGTGAATATCTTGGTCAGATAAAACCAGATAAAACTGGTACTCTTTGGCAATCAGAAGATCAGTCTTTCTAACATTACATTTTCCATTCGTACTTAACAGGCATGATACATGAAAAAATTTTAACAACATACTTTCATCTTTGTCTTATACATAGAAATATCAGCTTGATTCATAAGAATGAGTTATAGAAGTGATTGCTACCATTACCGTATTCCGCTTATGCTCATACAGTTCAGAACATTATGATTCTGTTAACTGCATGCCCAAGATTTACATCTTAACAATTTCATTGTCAGTATTCCATAAAAAGTGAGAGTACCAGGAAAGTAACAGGGTCTGAGTGGCATGTAGGGTTTGATCTGGATTAGATCACTTATTTATAAAGCTGTCAGTCTATAGATGGAATTAAAAAAAACATGCTGCTGCTGCTGCTGCTAAGTTGCTTCGGTCGTGTCTGACTCTCTGTGACCCCATAGACAGTAGCCCTCTAGGCTCCTCTGTCTCTGGGATTCTCCAGGAAAGAATACTGGAGTGGGGTGAATGAAGTAGAAAAAACACAGCATTGTGAAAACTGAAGGAAAGTATTCTACCTTTGAAAATGATTAGAAATATGGTCTTGAATGAATCACTTTATCTCCTGGAACTTAAAATAGGAGGAAAATGATATATCTTGATGGTCTGAATTTGAAAATAATATTTCTAATCTCTTTGTCCCCCATATTTTATTTTTCCATACTTTTTATTATTTTAATTTTATTTCTGTTAATATTTAAATTACTGGGAATTTAGAGAACACCTAGAATTGTGGTAAACTGCTTTTGAAAAACAGCTGAATAGGATTGGTAAAGCTATGAGTTTGTGTTCTGTATGGTACTGTTTTCCATACTAATATATAGAAACACAAACTGAGTCTGGGTCATGGGATCAGACAGTAATCAAAGTAGTGTTCTTAGAAAGCAGAGCCTTTAAGCAATGTCCCTGGAAACTATAAAATGCAGGGTTATTTCAGATCTCCTAATGACTCTTTGTTTCTTGCTGTGTTGTGAGTCTCACATGAACGTGAACTCTGAGTATACGACCCTATAAATGCAAGTTTTCTCCTGGGAAACCAGGACATGTTAACTATACCTGCTAATTTTTTCCTGCATATATTCTAAAACGTACCTTAAACTTTGACTGAAAGATAGACGTTTGGTGGTCAAGAACTTCAACTTATTTCAAAGAAGTATTCTAAATCATCATCTTCTGTTTTCTTAGCTGAAAGGAAAAGGTTCAATATTTATAATAGGGCTATTAAGACTATAAAACTTACGTGAGTTCTACTCTTTGAAAATTTTCGGGTGACTTTTCATACTGTAGTGAGGAAGAGAGAGGGACTCGAAATAACTCCTCAAAGCAATTAAGTATTCTCTGGAGAGCATCTATCGTATTGCCTTTAGAGAAAATACTTGCATTAAGGACATTTCAGAATAGTTATAATTGATGAAATATGGAGTACTTCAAATTAGATGACCCTAGAAACCAATGTTTCTGTAGATATTAGTCAAAAGTTTATCTGAATTTTAAATAAACATCATTCTACAATTTCCTCTCATTGTTCCCCCTACTCCACAGCCTATCAAGGCTAAATATTATTTCCAGGTAAATTTTCTTTAAAATTATGAATGGTCCTTTTATTTTGAAACTCTTTTTTACATTTTGAATGAAATCAACAAGCTATTTCATTTCATCCTTTTAAGCAAAAGGATGTTTAATCAACAAAGTGAAAATGTGTTGGAAGTAGTATAGAATCAGCACATAGACAGAGGCTTTGAAAAACCTTTCTGAATCAAACGTGGTTCACTGCTGCTGCTTCAATTATTAATTTATTTATTCAGCACTTTTTGAATATGATAAGGTTAAAGACTTTTCTGAAGAAATACATAGGAATACAAGAAGACAAAATACATTCTCTGTTCTTAAGAAACTTGAATTCTACTGGAGAAGAAAAGCATGCCACCAACTAAATTGCAACATAATACAGTAAATGACTTTCCCACTTCTGACAGACTTTGGGCTTCCCTGGTGACTCAGATGGTAAAGCGTCTGCCTGCAATGCGTGAAATCCAGGTTCGATCCCTGGGTCGGGAAGGGCCCTTGGAGAAGGAAATGGAAACCCACTCTAGTACTCTTGCCTGGAAAATTCCATGGACTGAGGAGCCTGGTAGTCTACAGTTCACGGGGTTGCAAAGAGTTGGACATGACTGAGTGACTTCATTCACTCAAAGTAAATGACCACCTGCTACAAAGAGCTGAATCATTGGAAAAGACCCCAATCCTGGAAAAGATTGAAGGCAAGAGAAGAAGGGGACAACAAAGGATGAGATGATAGGATGGCATCACTGACTCAATGAACTTGAATTTGAGCAAACTCAGGAAGATACTGAAGGACAAGGAAGCCTGGAGTGCTGCAGTTCATGGGGCATAAAGACTTGGACATGATGGACTAACGCAGATATGACTGAGAATGCCCAGGAAGTTTCCCCAAAAGAAATTTCCTATTATTGCATTCTAGAGATTAAGACCCTGAAACCAAGTTTTTCTTAGTGTGGATTGTAGAAATTCTTGTAAGGATATCTCCTTTACAAGTTTCCCTCCCTGGAAGTTCTTGAGTTGTCTTTTTCTAGGCAAACAAGAACTTCATAGAATTGGAGTGTTTCTTTACAATCGGAGTTTTCTTGGTGGCTCAGACGTTAAAGAATTTGCCTGCAATACAGGAGTCCTGGATTCAATTGATGGTTCAGGAAGATTCCTTGAAGAATGGAATAAAAATCCACTCCAGTATTTTTGCCTGGAGAACTTCATGGACAGAAGAGCCTGGTGGGCTGCAGTCCGTGGGGTTGCAAAGAGTCAGGTACAACTACGGAATAACACTCACTCAATTCTTGCAATTAAACATTTTGAAAAGAGTCAAAACAATATAAAAGTGACAAGTTGTTTAAAAACTATAATAAAGCATCAGTTCTGGAAAGAAAAATAATGCACCTCTGAAAGTTGTGTTAAAATAATTGGTTCTTTAGTCGTTGAGATAGACCTTAAATTTACTTTCAGAGAAAAAGTAATTTAATCAAATAAATACAATAAAGAATAATAGTGCAAATAGTTCCTGACACATTTTATAAACTATGATTGACATAATTAAAAATGAATAATGCAACCAATTAAATATTAAAGCAGAAAGAAAACATACAATATTTTTAGTCCAAAACTTAAAATGATATGTAGAAATTTTAAATCCATAGTTGTGAAGATATTTACTCATCTATTAGAATCAAGTACATAAATGAGATGCCTTAAAATTGTGCTATAGGAGGAATGAAACTAGTATTAATTAAACACAAACCATGTGTGAAGCACAAAATTTAGAATATTCAATCCCACATAAAGAAATACATTAAAAATAATTGTATTAATTGCTTTTGATTATTGATACACATTAAAATAATACATGCACTATTTAAATAATGTTAAAATAATTTAGCTAATATTTAAGTGTGAGAGATGGACCACAAAGAAGGCTGAGCATCAAAGAATGGATGCTTTTGAACTGTGGTGGTGGAGAAGACTCTTGAGAGTCCTTTGGACTGCAAGGAAATACAACCAGCCCATCCTAAAGGAAATCAACTCTGT
>SJYA01001421.1:21396-37433 GCA_006410615.1 Neotragus moschatus
ACTGAAAGATAGACGTTTGGTGGTCAAGAACTTCAACTTATTTCAAAGAAGTATTCTAAATCATCATCTTCTGTTTTCTTAGCTGAAAGGAAAAGGTTCAATATTTATAATAGGGCTATTAAGACTATAAAACTTACGTGAGTTCTACTCTTTGAAAATTTTCGGGTGACTTTTCATACTGTAGTGAGGAAGAGAGAGGGACTCGAAATAACTCCTCAAAGCAATTAAGTATTCTCTGGAGAGCATCTATCGTATTGCCTTTAGAGAAAATACTTGCATTAAGGACATTTCAGAATAGTTATAATTGATGAAATATGGAGTACTTCAAATTAGATGACCCTAGAAACCAATGTTTCTGTAGATATTAGTCAAAAGTTTATCTGAATTTTAAATAAACATCATTCTACAATTTCCTCTCATTGTTCCCCCTACTCCACAGCCTATCAAGGCTAAATATTATTTCCAGGTAAATTTTCTTTAAAATTATGAATGGTCCTTTTATTTTGAAACTCTTTTTTACATTTTGAATGAAATCAACAAGCTATTTCATTTCATCCTTTTAAGCAAAAGGATGTTTAATCAACAAAGTGAAAATGTGTTGGAAGTAGTATAGAATCAGCACATAGACAGAGGCTTTGAAAAACCTTTCTGAATCAAACGTGGTTCACTGCTGCTGCTTCAATTATTAATTTATTTATTCAGCACTTTTTGAATATGATAAGGTTAAAGACTTTTCTGAAGAAATACATAGGAATACAAGAAGAAAAAATACATTCTCTGTTCTTAAGAAACTTGAATTCTACTGGAGAAGAAAAGCATGCCACCAACTAAATTGCAACATAATACAGTAAATGACTTTCCCACTTCTGACAGACTTTGGGCTTCCCTGGTGACTCAGATGGTAAAGCGTCTGCCTGCAATGCGTGAAATCCAGGTTCGATCCCTGGGTCGGGAAGGGCCCTTGGAGAAGGAAATGGAAACCCACTCTAGTACTCTTGCCTGGAAAATTCCATGGACTGAGGAGCCTGGTAGTCTACAGTTCACGGGGTTGCAAAGAGTTGGACATGACTGAGTGACTTCATTCACTCAAAGTAAATGACCACCTGCTACAAAGAGCTGAATCATTGGAAAAGACCCCAATCCTGGAAAAGATTGAAGGCAAGAGAAGAAGGGGACAACAAAGGATGAGATGATAGGATGGCATCACTGACTCAATGAACTTGAATTTGAGCAAACTCAGGAAGATACTGAAGGACAAGGAAGCCTGGAGTGCTGCAGTTCATGGGGCATAAAGACTTGGACATGATGGACTAACGCAGATATGACTAAGAATGCCCAGGAAGTTTCCCCAAAAGAAATTTCCTATTATTGCATTCTAGAGATTAAGACCCTGAAACCAAGTTTTTCTTAGTGTGGATTGTAGAAATTCTTGTAAGGATATCTCCTTTACAAGTTTCCCTCCCTGGAAGTTCTTGAGTTGTCTTTTTCTAGGCAAACAAGAACTTCATAGAATTGGAGTGTTTCTTTACAATCGGAGTTTTCTTGGTGGCTCAGACGTTAAAGAATTTGCCTGCAATACAGGAGTCCTGGATTCAATTGATGGTTCAGGAAGATTCCTTGAAGAATGGAATAAAAATCCACTCCAGTATTTTTGCCTGGAGAACTTCATGGACAGAAGAGCCTGGTGGGCTGCAGTCCGTGGGGTTGCAAAGAGTCAGGTACAACTATGGAATAACACTCACTCAATTCTTGCAATTAAACATTTTGAAAAGAGTCAAAACAATATAAAAGTGACAAGTTGTTTAAAAACTATAATAAAGCATCAGTTCTGGAAAGAAAAATAATGCACCTCTGAAAGTTGTGTTAAAATAATTGGTTCTTTAGTCGTTGAGATAGACCTTAAATTTACTTTCAGAGAAAAAGTAATTTAATCAAATAAATACAATAAAGAATAATAGTGCAAATAGTTCCTGACACATTTTATAAACTATGATTGACATAATTAAAAATGAATAATGCAACCAATTAAATATTAAAGCAGAAAGAAAACATACAATATTTTTAGTCCAAAACTTAAAATGATATGTAGAAATTTTAAATCCATAGTTGTGAAGATATTTACTCATCTATTAGAATCAAGTACATAAATGAGATGCCTTAAAATTGTGCTATAGGAGGAATGAAACTAGTATTAATTAAACACAAACCCTGTGTGAAGCACAAAATTTAGAATATTCAATCCCACATAAAGAAATACATTAAAAATAATTGTATTAATTGCTTTTGATTATTGATACACATTAAAATAATACATGCACTATTTAAATAATGTTAAAATAATTTAGCTAATATTTAAGTGTGAGAGATGGACCACAAAGAAGGCTGAGCATCAAAGAATGGATGCTTTTGAACTGTGGTGGTGGAGAAGACTCTTGAGAGTCCTTTGGACTGCAAGGAAATACAACCAGCCCATCCTAAAGGAAATCAACTCTGTTAGTTATTGGAAGGGCTCGTGCTGTTGCTGAAGCTCCAATATTTGGCCACTTGATACAAAGAGACAACTCACCAGAAAAGATCCTGAAGTTAGGAAAGACTGAAGGCTGGAGGAGAATGGGGAGACAGAATAAAATAGTTGGGTGGTATCATCGACTCCATGGACATGATTTTGAGGTAATTCCAGGAAATAATGAAGGACAGGGAAGCCTGATATGCTGTAGTCCATGGATTGCAAAGAGTTGGAAACAACGTAGCAACTAAACAACAACAAATAATAAAACAATTTAAAGTTCTATAGATTTTGTAGTTTTAAATTTTAAATTCCAGTATCAGCTTATATAGATTGAATTAAGAAATAAGCATGTGTTGACCTAACTATAGGGAGTAAATAAAATTAAAGCCTAAACATGCAATATGTTATTTATATTATCATGCATATAGATATGCTTATATATATATATCATATATATATGTCCATATATATCATATATATACGTTCATATATATATATGAACAATTTACATAGAAACATGTCTAGATTTATCAAATAGTTTCCATGTGTATAATGAAATCATATCTTTGTATCCATTAAACAATAGCTATTAGAAATGTTCTGTGAGTTTGTAAGCATCTGAAGTATGTATATATGGAAACATATTTTATATAACATTTACTACACTTGTATATATATGTATATATATATATATATACACATACACAAACACACACACACATATATATACACACACATAGGCTTCTCAATAGTTATGGCTATAGATTTCATTGCTTCCCTTATGGCTCAACTGGTAAAGACTCTGCCTGCAATGCAGGAGAGCTTGGTTCGGTTCCTGGGTCAGGAAGATCCACTGGAGATGGGATAGGCTACTTACTCCAGTATTCTTGGGCTTCCCTTTTGGCTCAGCTGGTAAAGAATCTGCCTGCAATGCAGGAGGCCTGGGTTCAATCCCTGAGTTGGGAAGATCCCCTGGAGAAAGGAATAGCTATCCACTCCAGTATTCCAGCCTGGAGAATTGGGTCGCAAAGTGTCTGAGAGAATTCACTGGTAGCCTTTGCTACCAAAACATCAAATATTCCCTGCCAGTGCAATATTATAAGAAAAACCTCACATCACATTAAGCTGGAATAAAAGTATGCTTAAGAAAAGTATCAAAATCTTAAATAAGAAAACATAAGATTTTCATTCGGTGGTATAATTATTTGTAGGACTCATGATGATAAATACAACAATAACAAAATTGCAGAAAGAGATTGATTTGCAGTTTTGGACAATTATGGATTAAAATAAAGAGTAATTGAAAAATAAGCATATTACAACTCTATCTATTTATATAATAGGTATAACCAGATATACTGAAAGATATACTGTCTATAAAAGAATGATTGCTGTCACATAAGAATAGAAATTTATAAGAATAGAAAAATTAAAAAAATAAGTTAAATAGCTAAACTGAGGGTATTTGTAGAATCTATGATCCTTCATCCAAAATATTTTTTTTTAATATTCTCACTTCTAAGATCACTTACTGTCAAAGGACATGTTAACAATGAAATAATAAGTAAAATAATACATAACATTTTTGTTTCATACTTAAACAGCTAACATATAAAATTTTATTTCCAATCATTTTTCAATAATTTATATATAAGGTTTAAAAGATGTTAAAGAGTCAGACGCGACTGAGCGACTGAACTGAACTGAACTGACTGAAGGGTGATTTGCATTTTCTTATTTTTTCTATATTTTATAATGCTTAATAACAAGCATATACTACTTGGAACTCCCCTGTGGCTCAGACAGTAAAGAATCTGCCTGCACTGTAGGGGACCTGGGTTGGGAAAATTCCTGTGGAGAAGGGAATGGCTACCCACTCCAGTATTTTCACCGGGAGAGTTCCATGGACAAAGGACCCTGGTGGGCTACAGTCCATCGGTTTGAAAGAGCTGGACATGACTGAGCAACTAACATACTATATACTACTTACTTAATTAAAGAAAAAAAAAGCTTATTTCTTCAAATTAGTTTTATTCATGTATCTTAGTGAATATTTTCATGGAAATATCTAATCAACAAAAGCCATAATTTAAGAAAATAAGGTAGTAGTTAATATGTCCTCTTGTAAATATACTTCTTAAACTTATAGGGAGCAGAGTCAAGAGCATTTTCAGCTAGACTTGTTACTTAGCTCCTGGCTCCTTGAAACGTGTTGCAGGGCCATAGTGCATTATGGTATCAAAAATTAGCCAAATTAATTTTTAAGTAAAATAAAAACAAGTACTTCAGTAATTAAATTGTTACCTTTCTGGGCTGTGGAGTTTGATGGCAGCTAATATTTTTAGTGAAGAAAGACTTATTGGAGGTGTAAAGTTTTAGATGAAATTGTTTGGGAAGAAAGAAAACCTATGAGATTCTTTATCAAGGATCAATGTACAAAACTGTGTTCAGCTACATATTTACTGATGAAGACTGATTTGTTGTTCATCAAATTATTTCTCTTTTTTTCCTATAGGTTCAGAGTGAGGCTTCTTTATTCTCTATCTTTCCAGTTAGTTGAGGTCATGTGAACATGTTCTTACCAACTGAATATGATTGAATATGAGACACATAACTTTTGAACATGGATGATAAAAGTTTCCATGTAGCCCTCCAGTTTCTCCTGCCTGTAGGCTAGTTGCAGAGAACGGCAATGTTTAGAGGTCAATAGAACCCCAATAGGACTTCCCTAGTGGCTCAGATGGTAAAGCATCTGTCTACAATAAGAGAGACCCAGGTTCAGTCCCTGGGTTGGGAAGATTCCCTGGAGAAGGAAAAGGCAACCCACTCCAGTACTATTGCCTGGAAAATCCTATAGACAGAGGAGCCTGGTAGGCTACAGTCCATGGGGTTGCAAAGAGTCGGATACGACTGAATGACCTCACTCATTCACCCAGTGCCTCTGAGTTATCAAATTTAAGGATGCTCAATGAAGAACTGCATGGACTATTTTTTTTTAATGAGAATGAAATAACTTCTGTCAAGTCACAGGAAATTTGGGGTTGTTAGTCTATCTTGATTAATACAGAAATTAGTACTTTTAATTAGGATACTATGTAACAAAACCCTGAAATATATGGTAGTGGTTTAGCTGATGGGCAGCACTCAGCAAAGAAACAGACAACTGCCTGCAAAGACGTCTTGCAGACAATATGGTTACTGAGTCTATAGCTCTAGGGTAAGTCATTGGATAGTGAAGTGAAGTCACGTAGTCGTGTCCGACTCTTTGCAGCCCCATGGACTGAAGCCCACCAGGCTCCTCTGTCCATGGGATTTTCCAGGCAATAGTACTGGAGTGGGTTGCCATTTCCTTTTCTAGGGGATCTTCCCAACCCAGGGATCGAACCCGGGTCTCCCGCATTGTAGACAGACGCTTTACCGTCTGAGCCACCAGGGAAGCAGAATCATATTAATGCTGTGTTTTGATTATTATTGGCTTTCCAATTAAAGTATAATGAGACACTTGTACGCAAGAATTAGTGATTTTTTAATAAGAGATTGAAATAACATTAGGGAAGTCTAGCAATCAAGAGCCTTAAAGCTTTCCAAAAAACCAGTTCCTTCTAAAGGCCAAATGGTGGGCTTCCCTGGTGGTTCAGTGGTAAGGAATCCACGTGCAGTGCAGGAGATGTGCATTTGACCCCTGGCTCAGGAAGATCCCCTGGAGAAGCTAATAGTTACTCGCTCCAGTATCCTTGAGAATTCCACGGACAGAGGAGCCTGGTGGGCTATAGTCCATGGGGTTGCAAAAGAGTCAGACACACTTACTGAATAAACAACAGATACAATAGATCATAAACTTCAAAGAATCAAAATCTCATGGTTTAAAAAAAAGTCAAATGTCAAGTAACACATTATTAGTGTTAACTTCCCTTCCCACCTTGTTTTAAATTTCCAAATAGCTTCAGAATAGTCAGCATTAGCTTGATTAAATGAATAGGATTTAGGATGTACATGTAGAAAAAAAAGTTAGGTTGAGGTTGCTGGAGTAAGAATTGTTTGGAACAGAAGCATCTTAAGTCTTTGAAGGAATTATATTAAAAAAAAAAATCAATCCAGACTCTGCTCTTCCAAAAATCATACGATTGATCAAGCAATAAAACGAGCTTTAATTTCCAAAGCCAGAGGTAAGAAGTGAATTTGGTAAGCACTATAGTCCTCAAGGATGCTTCCCCAGTGGCTAAGTAGTTAAAGAATCCACCTGCCATACAGGAGGCACAGGTTTATCCCCTGGGTAGGGAAGAGCCCCTGGTGAAGGAAATAACAACCCACTCCAGTATCCTTGCCTGGAAAATCCTATGGACAGATAGCCTGGTGGGCTACAGTCTATGGGGTGGCAAAGAGTTATGAACAACTCAAGCGACTCAGCCCATGTTCCTAAGAAGGTGATACCACCGATACCCATTTTATTTATGGCCATGCAGGGTATAACCATATAATTTATTGCTTGAGCTGATGCTTTGAAGAATAGAAGGAGGAGCTATTATTAATAATACAGAGACAAAAGGCACCTACCAGGATGCTCTGAGCAATCCCTTGTCATGGAAAAAAAGCAGAAAAGAAAGTATACACTGGAGGGAAGAGCCAGGTACCACTGAAGGCAAGAGCCAATGGAGCGTCTCTGGAGAGCAGAATCTGGTCTAATCGGTAAGTTTTCCACATCTCCTGAGTAGAGGATTTTCATAATGATGGCCCAAGTGGATTTCAGAAAAGATTCCAAAGTCTGCTGTTTTCTGTCAGTCTTTCATTTTCTAAATGAGGAATTTCGCTGAGTTATCCCCTCTCTTTTTCTACCATTGTATATGGGGTGTTGGGGAGTGGTGGATAATATCTCCCTTCAGTTCATGTATCATTGCATCACAAGGAGCTACTAATGACTGTATTTCCTGTTGATCATGGACTTTGAATTGGATGCAATTACTAAGTGGGCCTTTAAGTTGGCTCCCTGGAGGACAAGGTGTCTGTATTTTATGGTGTGGGAATGAGTAAAATGGACATTTTGTTTCCTAAGGTGAAGCCCATAAAAGGAAGAAGTTGGCTGGTTGTTCCTCAGTATATTTCACTTTCCCGCTGGCTTTGGGGTCACCTGCCTTTCTCCCTTTTGTTGTATATGGTTGGTTAATTGAGTCTTAGCTAATGGAAGAGGATGGGAGAGATGTTCTTCATCTCCAGGGCTGGCTCCTAAATGCTCTGACATTACTTCTCGGAATTCTCTTTTACTCCTATAGCCAGCTGGATGCAAAGTTCCAGGACAAAATAAGGGCACCCAAGGGGATGATGAAGCCACAGATGGAAGGAGCCAGGGTCCTCAGATCACCATCAAACACCTGCCCCAATGTGTTTTATGAGCAAGAAATGAGCCTCTATTGTGCAAAAGCCTCAGAAATTTGGAAGCTGTTTCCAAGAACATTTCGGTGAGCCAAGCAAAAGCACTGGCTTAGTGACCCTAACTATCCACACTGGCGCTCAGTTTCAGGTCAGTCATCTGAAGGACAAAGACAAATAATCACTCCCCATAAGTGACTTAATTCATACGAAAAATGTTAAGTTTGAAATAAAATATTACAGAGAAAGCAAGCAATAAAATGAGACAGTGGGAGATATATTCACAATAAACCATAGTAGTAAATGCCAAAGCCATGGAAAATAGGGACTCATAATCTAATATTTAAGGTTGGTCCAGATCTTGTCTGGAAAGTAGGCAATTGATTGACATCTAAGTCTAATGACTGATTGCCTCAGCTTTGTAGTTAATTATTTTCTGGCAAAATTGAGTAGTTTTATTTTTATTTCCATGATATTCTGGGTTGTTTGTGGTTCCCCGCAACTATTATACTGAATTAGAGAAAGCTAACTTTGAATAAAAGAGGAAGTCTTATGTTTGGCCAAGGGAAAGCTTGTATATGAGAATAAAAGTTGGAGTAAGGGGAAATGAGAGTGTGGAAATGAGAAATCGCTGCAACCCTCTGTCTGACAAATGACCAAAGATAACAGAGGTCAACTTGGGAAATAGAAGTGGTGTAGATAGTTGTACAATTCCCTGGACTGTTGGATAGAGCCCTCTCCAATTTCTTGTTTCAGTAACTGTAAGTTGAGTGTCTATCATAGTTCCTGATGCTTGGTGGGGAAAGTAGTAGGTACCTGGTAACACAGAGGTGAGAGAGAGAGAAAAAAGCTTGTTACACCCCAGTTTATGATTTGATCGCAATGTTCCAATATTCATTTTTGCATTTTAAAAAAAGACAGGACTGAGTTCCCCAGTAATATAATGGTTAGGACTCTCTGCTTCCACTGCAGGGCAAGTGCTCTGCGGGTTTGATCCCTGCCTGGGGAAAACTAAGATCCCACGTGCTGCGTGATGGGGCCCCAAAATAAATAAAAAATACAAGACTAATAGATGTACCCTCGTTTAGATTATAGCTGCACTTTTTAAATAATTGTATTTATTTATTTTTACCGTGCTGGGTCTTATTGCCATGTGAGCTTTTCTCTAGCGGCTGTGAGTGGGGCTACTCTCTGGCTGCCGAGTGCAGGCTTCTCGCTGCCGTGGCTCCTCTTGTGGAGCATAGCCTCTCTGGCATGTAGGATTCAGCAGTTGCAGCTCCGGGCACTAAAACACAAGCTCAATGGTTGTGTCTCATGGGCTTAGTTGCTCCGTGGCATGTGGGATCTTCCCAGATCGGGGATTGAACCCATGTCTTCTGCATTGTCAGGCGGATTCTTTACCACTGAGCCACCAGGGAAGCCCAGCTGCATTTTAATAGATAAGATTTTAGCCTACAGAGTTTCTTTCTATCCTGCTTAACATATGGTATAGAGTCAATTAATAAAAAAAAAAGGGGGGGGTCATTCATTATTCTTTTTCCAAAGTGAAGTGAAAGTCTCTAAGCCATGTCTGACTCTCTGCCATCCCAGGGACTGTACCCTGCCAGGCTCCTCTGTCAGTGGAACTCTCCAGGCCAGAATACTGGAACAGGTAGCTGTTCCCTTCTCCAGGGGATTTTCACAACCCAGGGATGGAACAGGTCTCCCACACTGCAGGAGAACTCTACGATCTGAGCCACCAGGGAAGCCCATTCTCTTTCAAAAGGAATTTTGAATAGATCTGAAGGTCCTCAGCAGTCTGTTCAATTTTTGTTTAAATCACCTTTCAGAGATGGTTTCATGCATGCTCAGTCACTTCAGTAATGTCTGACTGTTTGTGACCCTGTGAACTATAGCCCGCCAGGCTTCTCTGTGCATGGGATTCTCCTGGAGTTTGTTGTCAGGTCCTCCTCCAGGGACCTTCTAGACCCAGGAACTGAACTTGCTTCTCCTAAGTCTTCTGCATTAGCAAGCAGGTTCTCTTCCACAGCACCACCTGGGAAGCCCCCTTCCAGTATTCTGCTGCTGCTGCTGCTAAGTCGCTTCAGTCGTGTCTGATTCTGTGCGACCCCATAGACGGCAGCCCACCAGGCTCCGCTGCCCCTGGGATTCTCCAGGCAAGAACACTGGAGTGGGTTGCCATGTCCTTCTCCAGTGCATGAAAGTGAAAAGTGAAAGTGAAGTCGCTCAGTCGTGTCTGACTCTTAGCGACCCCATGGACTGCAGCCCACCAGGCAACTCCGTCCATGGGATTTTCCAGGCAGGAGTACTGGAGTGGGGTGCCATTGCCTTCTCCGCCTTCCACTATGGTACTGAGTAAACAACACTTTATGAGCATTTTAGTCATGCCTCACAATAACTCACGAGAAGAGGCTCTATTATTCCCATTTTACAAATGACAGATATTGAGGCAGAGAGGTTAGTGTGTGCATATTTAGTTGTTCGGTCATGTCAGACTCTGCGACTCCATGGACCGTAGCACTCCAGGCTCTCTGTCCATGGTATTTTCCTAGCAAGAATCATGGAATAGGTTGCTACTTTCTACTCCAGAGAATCAACCCCATGTCTCCCGTGTCTCCTGCATTCAGTTCAGTTGCTCAGTCATGTCTGACTCTTTCTGACCCATGAACTGCAGCGCACCAGGCTCCCCTGTCCATCACCAACTCTGGAGCTTACTCAAACTCAGGTCCATCGCATCAGTGATGCCACCCGACCTTCTCATCCTCTTCTCCTCCTGCTTTCAATCTTTCCCAGCATCAGGGTCTTTTCCAATGAGTCCTTTCTTTGCATCAGGTGGCCAAAGTAGTGGAGTTTCAACTTCAGCATCAATCCTTCCAATGAACACCCAGGACTGATCTCCTTTAGGAAGGACTGGCTGGATCTCCTTGAAATCTAAGGGACTCTCAAGAGTCTTCTCCAGCACCACAGTTCAAAAGCATTAATTCTTTGGTGCTCAGCTTTCTTTACAGTCCAACTCTCACATCCATACATGACTACAGGAAATACCATAGTCTCCTGCATTAGTAGGCGGATTCTTTACCAGTGAGCCACCTGGGAAGCCCAGGCAGAAGTTAAGCTGCTAAAAAGTGGTGAAAATGAGCTCAGACTCACGTCTGACTCTAATGCCCGATGTTATGCTTGTTTCCTGACTGTAAAACAACTAATGTATTGTTTTACAGTTTACCTGGTACTGTTCTACCTGTTCTTTAATTTAATCCACATAGTAGTTCTGTCAAGAAAGCACTATTGCTCCCCTATTTACAGGTGTGGGAATTGAAGGTCTGTGTGTGATCTGCCCATGGTAGCATTGCCCCGGTCAGAGACTGAAATATGCTATCATGTCTTCATTTCGCGGCCTCTCAGTCCCAGCTACACAGAGAATTTCTGATCAAATCATGTACACACGGCACATGTATATATTCCCAGCGGCCTTATTCAAATCAAAAATTCATCATTACATAAGCAGTGAATGCAAACACCAAGCTAACGAAATTTGAACTGAGAACAAACATCAGGGCAGCTATATGTTCTGGCTAAATAAAAGCAGCATGGGGAATTACAAGAGGTCCTGCCCAGGACTTCAAAGGAAATATTGCTATCCCTATTAAGAGCTCTTAATGCATAGTTATCCAAAACCAAATGCCTGCTATGGGGATTTTCTATGCCACACTCAATGGCATCATTGCCCACTGGTCAATGTAAGACATAAAAGAAAAAAACATAGAAATTTCAGGTGTTAAATTAGCCACCCTGGGGCATCTCTACACAGTCTCTTGGATGCTATAAAGGAAATATATGGAATGTGACAGAGAAAATTAATTAAAATGGGCTATAAAACCATCCAAGTTCAAACAAATTGTGGCCCCTAACACATACCAATTCTATACCTGCAGGCAAAACTTCATGAAATCCAGGCAAGCTAAAGCATATTTTTATACTTTAATGAGGAAAAGAGGTTGTCATGTTTCTTAGCTATTCAGAAATCTATTCTGGCCACCTTGCATTTGAGAATTCTAACAAGAAAAATTTATTGAGCTCGTATAGCCCTTTCTTCAGCAAAAGAAGCAGAGTGCTTGATTTAGTTCTATTTGAGAGTTTTCAATAAAAGATTAAGTTATTAAAAAATAACATTTTATCAATTAAAAAAATACCTAAGTTTCAGGGTGGGTTGTAAATGAGGTTATTTTATTTGCAGATTTCAAAATTTTTCAGTCTCCTTCTGTTAATTCTATTTTAATCATTTTTCCTTATAATATTTGCATATCTATCAGAAATGAACAGAGGATGCTTCTCTGATTTTCTTTTGGTGAAAATTCAAACTTTGTGTGTGCATTTCTCCCTTTAGATAAAAACCTGCTGCTCCTTCATCACTTCTCTGTTTTACTTTTTTTTTCCTTTGTAATATTCTGTAGCAAAGTGAATGACAGACCGCCATGGCTACCCCATGTTTTTCATAATCTTTTCTCCTCTTTTAAGCTCTTTACAGGTTTCCCTTACCTGCTTGGGGACCTGTCTACCCGCTGGTTCTCAACTTCCTGTTTAAACTCAACTGACAGCCCTCTGTCTACGGTCTCTTTAACTCTGTTGGGGAAGAGAATATCACTGAGCTGTCACTTTCAAGGCTGTTTCTGTCTATGAGTGAAGTCAAATTTATATCGAACAAAGTGACATGTTTGCAGAGCCAAATAAATGGAAACATCCATATAATGTATGGCTTGTTATGTTTGGTGATAAATAGACATTTTAATTAAGTTTGAGGTTGAAGCTTTTACAAACTTCTGCCTGAACTGCATCACCCACTGCAAACACAGCCTTGGATGAAGGAAGAGATAAATAGCAGAACGGACCCTAGACATCTACATGGACTAAGGGTGCAGTTATTGACAGCGTTTATGAGAGAGGCAGCCACGGAACAAAATAACAAAATAACAAAATTCTCACCAACGCATAAAACATCTGCAAAAATTCTGACTGTAAAGGAAACTTTTTTTTTTTTTTTTTGGTCTCTCTGGGCCAAATTCAGAGTTTTAAAGGTGCAGGTATAATAGTAATGGGAAATGAAGAGTAATCCTCATAAACATAGAGCTTTAAACAAAGCACCTGCCCATGGAGTAATTTGTTTTTGAGTCGTTTGGAATGACCTCATCTGCTCATTGTTACCAAGCAGAATCAGGGACCAGGGTGGAAGAGTGAATCCCGAGCCTAGGTTCTCAACCTCTGTCACCCACTGACTGTGCAGAGTCCGACCTGGAAGGCCTGCCTGGGAGGCTGAAGCCGCAGAGAGCTCTCAAGACTATTTTGGTAGCAACTTGGGTCTTCTTGGTGGAATACACTGAAAGCGAAGACCTAATTTTACATGTGCCTTAAACTTTAGAAAAGTTTTCAGAAATGTAAATATTCTGTTGTTTAGAGAGCTAAGTGTGGACATACAAATTTTTTATAGTTTATTGATCCCTTATTCCCTAGTGGCTTCAACACTAACGAATCTGTCTGCAATGCAACAGACCTAGGTTTGATCCTTGGATCTGGCAGATCCCCTGGAGAAGGAACTGGCCACTCCAGTATTTTTGCCTGGAGAATTCCATGGACAGGGGAACCTGGTAGGCTACAGTCCATGGGGTCACAAAGACTTGGATGCGATTGAGTGACTATCACTTTCTTTTTTCATAGGTATTAATACAATAAACATAACCTTTTTTTGGAAGCTAGGTCGCTTTTAGTTTCTAGGGTTGCTGTAATGAACTTCAAGAGACTGAGTGGCTTAAATGATAGGGCTTTATTTTCTTATACTGAAAGCTACAGGTCTGTGATTAAGAAGTTGACAGGGTTGGTTTCTCCCGAGACCTCTGTCTTGGGTTTATAGATGATCAACTTTTGCCCTTCTCCTCCGTCTTTCCTCTAATGCACCTGGTGACTCTCGTGTGTCCACATTTGCGTTTCTCATAAGGGAACCAGTCAGACTGGATTAAAAGCCATCTTAACAGCCTCATTTGAACTTACACATGCTTTCAAAGGCCCTCTTTCCAAAGACAGTCATGTTCAGAACCACAGGGAGGGCCTCAACATATGAATTTTAAGGGTTCAGAATTCAGCCCAGAACACATGGTACACTAGAAATTAAAATTCAGAAGAAGATAAATGATGGAAAAATAAAATAATTGTCATTTCCTATATCAAGTTTCACATCTTGCAAATGGTTACCAGAAAGAATGTTTTGAACACTTCAAAACATGGTAGATGAGTTATTTGAACAAAAAGGCATCTGGATGCAGAAATGCTTACCATTAGTTATCTAGAAAGTTGGAAGAATTTCTACAACTTGACACCTGAGAAAAGAGTCGTATCAATCTTCATTATTGCTCAGTATCACCATTCAGGTTTCATGCTTTCTTACAACATTTTCCAGCCTCAAAGCTATTCCTACTCATTGTTTAACTTCAGCCTTGAAATAGCCAAAGGAATGCTGCTGTTGATAACGGAATTTTTTTTATTGTGTTGGCAGAACCAGAGTGTCAGATAAATTGAGTTGATGGAGATGTTTCTGTAGAAAATGTCTTTTCCCCCTTCTAGTCTTTCCATTGGCAGCAATGACTCTCAGTCTACGTGATTATTTTTTTGTGAAATGGACATACACTTTTCCATAAATAGAAAAGAAGTGATCCTTAGTATATTTGAGACTATATTGCATGTAATTCTCCACCTTCCTGAGTATAAGATTATAGTCCTAATTTCTGAAAATATCCTAATAATTAGTTTTTGTAGCATGACTTGGGAACTCTGTTCTATTCCTGGTACAAATCTGGTACCAAGATTTCTAATTCTGCTTGTCACTTGAGTCTAAATCATAGGATAAGAGACAGCAAAGCACACTGTATTGGTTCTTCCTTTTAGACAGTAAAAAGACATCTTTCACTTTCTTTTCAAGTAAATGTAGGTCTTAGGGTGGAAATAAAACATATGTGTTATTGTTCAGTTGCTAAATCATGTCCGATTATTTCAAGGGATTCTCTAGATAAGAATGCTGGAGTGGGTTGTCATGCCTGCCTCTAGGGTATCTTCCTGACCCAGGAAGATATCTCTTGTGTCACTGGCATCTGCAGGCAGGTTCTTTACAACTAGCATCACCTGGGAAGCCCTTTCCCCATCTATTTCCCATGAGGTGAGGGGAATGGATGCCATGATCTTAGCTTCTTGAATGCTAAGTTTTAAGCCAGCTTTTTCACTCTCTTCTTTCACCTTCATCAAGAGGGTCTTTGATGTTCCTCAAAGTGAATGTACCTCTTCACTTTCTTCTATTAGGGTGATATCATCTGCATATCTGAGATTGTTACTTCTCCCAGCAATCTTGATTCCAGCTTGTGATTCATCCAGCCTGGCATTTCACTTGATGTACTCCGCATAGAAATTAAATAAGCAGAGTGACAATAAGCAGAGAGATAAAAGACACATTTCTATTAAGTTATGTAACATATATCTCTGCAAAGATGACTAATTTGTTCTAAAGAGGACAGCTTTAAAAAATGACCAATCTGTGCTGGCTTCTCTGTAGTAAGGGATACTTACTTCTCCAAAGTAGAGGTCCTTCAGTTTAATTCTGATCAGTGCAGCAGGTATTTATGTGCTATTTGAGAATCTGTGTACAAGAGAGCATTGTTATCTGGCAGTATTGCTATTTGAGCATTCTCCAACATAAAGAGGCTTCCCTGATGGCTCAGATGGTAAAGAACTTGCCTGCAGTGCAAGAGATCCAGGTTCAATCCCTGTGTTGGGAAGACCCCCTGGAGAGGGAAATGTCAACCCACTCCAGTATTATTGCCTGGAGAATTTCATGGAAGAGAAGCCTGGTGGGCTACAGTCCATGGGATTGCGAAGAGTCAGGTATAACTGAGCAATTAACACACATAACACACACAGCATAAGGAAGAGGGAGCAGCCCCCCCATCTATAATGAGTTTCTTTTCTCTTCTCCCCCATTTTCAGTAACATGTCTCAATCTTTTCTATCCATGACTCTTCCTAGTAACTTCTCACTAGGATTTACACCAGAAATAAAGTGTATTTCAAAATCAGGATACTGAGGGCCTTGGAGGACTGATTACAAGCTTGAGAGTTTTTTTTTTTTTTTT
>SJYA01001421.1:37578-86098 GCA_006410615.1 Neotragus moschatus
CTCAAAGATATGGAAAAAAAAAAAAAAAAAAAAAAACCCTCTCTGGAATAGTGATGAATTATGGTCATGGTGAAAGCTAATACCTCAAGGAGGATTGGAAATAACTGGGTCATAAAAGACTGTCTTTCAATTTTTTTTTTTCTTTTCTTTTGAGAGGCAGTGGATCTGAGTGAGAGGTTCATGTGGATTCAGGATAATGTAAACATTCTTAGAATTTCTTCAATAGCGTCATTTGAAATGATATTATTTTTCACTAATACTTGTTTCATCCCATCAGTGATTTCATCCCAAGGTGATAAATGTCTCTTTACTGACTAACTGCCAACCAGTAAACAAAATGTTAATGTTCTATAGGTCATATTTTATAGAAAATTTGTTAATTTGTTTATTTTCAAACTGACAAAATAATGTATGCTAACTTAAAATATTCACCACATAGCCATACAGAAAGTATACATAGAAATCAATCTTCACCCCTCTTCAATTCTTCTCTTGAGAAGAACAAGCTATTAAAAAATGTATAAATGTACATGTTAATATATGTAACCTGCATAATATTATCTGTCACCCTGTCTTGACATGACAAAGTTGTAATTAAAATTTTATTAGCTTATCAAGCAATAAAAATTAAAGATGATTCAGCATCTTTGTTTTAGTGTTATATGAAAATAACAAGTATTGTTTATGAGATATATCAAAGTGTCTTTTTCTCCAGACTCATTCTCCATACTGTTGATTCGGTGCTCATTCGTTTTTGCACTGACTGATTCACCCCAGATCAAGCTGGGCTATTTGAACCTCTCATTTTCCCTTGCTAACTCAGTTTGTAAGACCAGGAGTTCCTTGTTTTTCTTTCAGTCTTCTGTTGTTTCATTAATAAAATTCTGTGCTGAAAAGCAAGGTCAGGAAGCTAACCAAGCATGGAGAGATCTTTCTATGGAGGGGTAGGGAAGTGTATAAATATACCAAATTGATTTTTTTTTTCATTTTGCCACCTTTTCATCTGTGTACACATATAGATGTACATGACTTATCATGTATATTTTTAATTTGCAGTGCTAGTTTTGAGCATTTACATTTTACTTGTGCCAAAGAACAGCAAGAGGAAATGAGATCCTCAGATCTAGAAATAAGTAATAATGAAGAATTTGGTTTACCCAGGAATAATTATCTCCCTTATATGCTACAAGAATGTTTCGGAAAGAAAATAAAAGCACCTTAAATTGTCAGTAACCCCTGGGTCAGAAATGGAAACATTTACATAAAAAGACAAGATCTTCAAATGAAAAAAATCTTTGGGTATGTTTCTCAGCTGATAAAGCAAGTTTATGATGAATAAACAGAATATAGAAGTTGGAATTGAGCCATACACGAGGCTTGTGGGAAACAGAAGTCAAAGCAGTTTTGCTAGCAATGGAAAGTTGGGAAACAAACCAATTTCTTTGTAAAGCAAGTGCTGTGTTGTCTGGCTCGTTTAATTTTTGAAGTTGACACATCACACATTGTTGAACTGACATGTTGAATGAACTTGAGTGTAGGGTGGAAATTACAAACAAGCCAAGGGTTCTGTCCTCACTAATGAGTCATCAGTGGTTAAAAAATAACCGTGGATCAGTTCGACTGGAAGAATTTCCAAACTTGTCTGGATATTATGGACATGTTGTGAATAGTGCCATGCCATCTGAGAAAGTTGAAACAATGTTATTTTAAAGCAACATGCCAAGAATTGAGATAACACAGACATATACATTTGGACAAAGTGACATCTTAAAAAGACTAAAGAAGTATATTTCAGACTATTGAAAGATTTGAGGTCTGGTCATATATAGCGATCATTAAGAACAGTTTAACTTCAACCTCATAATGAGATCACATAGGGCATAAAGTCATGTAACACATCTTTTAGAGAATCATGGAAGAAAAAGGGTTGTACCCCTCAGTGCAGTATTTCAGGTCACAAATATGATTTCTGCTAAGTTGCTTCAGTTGTGTCCAACTCTGTGCGACCCCATAGAGGGCAGCCCACCTGGCTCCCCCGTCCCTGGGATTCTCCAGGCAAGAACAGTGGAGTGGGGTTGCCATTTCCTTCTCCAATGCATGAAAGTGAAAAATGAAAGTGAAGTCACTCAGTCGTGTCCGACCCTTAGCAACCCCATGGACTGCGGCCCACCAGGCTCCTCTGTCCATGGGATTTTCCAGGAAAGAGTACTGGAGTGGGGTGCCATTGCCTTAGATAAGGCAGAATTTAGTTAAATCTGTGTTGATGGGAAGAAGGAAGGAAGAGAGGGAGGAAGGGAGAGAGGTAAGGAGGAAGGGAGAGAGAGAGGCGAAGGCAAGGGTGAAAATAAGGAGGAGAGGAAAGAGAAATGTACAAATGAACTGAGCCTAATGAAGTGGATTGTCTAGTGCTGTAGTCAGTAAAAATAAATGCCCTTCACCACACAGTGAATGGGACCCAGTTCAGTTCAGTCGTTCAGTCGTGTCCGACTCTTTGCAACCCCATGAATCGCAGCACTCCAGGCCTTCCTGTCCATCACCATCTCCCGGTGTTCACTCAGACTCACGTCCATCGAGTCCATGATGCCATCTAGCCATCTCATCCTCAGTCATCCCCTTCTCCTCCTNAACCCACTCCAGTGTTCTTGCCTGGAGAATCCCAGGGACGGAGGAGCCTAGTGGGCTGCTGTCTATGGGTTCGCACAGAGTCGGACACGACTGACTGAAGCGACTTAGCAGCAGCATAACCTAACTTATAAGAAACAGTTCAAGGAGAGTTGCAGTAAGATATAAATGAATAGCAATTAAGACAAAAGCTCTCTAGTTAGAAGAAGCTTGGCTTGTTTGAGAAAAATGAAGACCAGTAAGGGAACTTCAGAACAAGGAACAACTATTAGGGTGACGCGTAAGGAAGTCAAACCCTGTCTGCTCTTCAGAGGATGTCTATTATTGAGAATATTTTTTAAAAGTAGAGGTTTTCACCCAGACCCACTTTTCTGGCTCTCCATGTGTCCAATCCTTGACTCAGAATCATCTCATCTTGACACAGCAGGCTTCATGGAGGGGCAACTGCCATTCAACTCAACATTTAGAAAACAGGAGCCATATGAGTTTCTTGAGAAAGCTAAATCAAATATTTCTGGTCATGCTCCAGGTTGAGAGAGGAGGCCGTGTTTAACAGCAACTCTTTCCAACCTCCTAACATAGAGCATGGAAGCCACAGATTTGACTTTATTGAGTCCTTTTAACTTCTCTTGACACGGTTCATTCTTTAAACTGAAGCACTGGGTAAGCAAATGCAGCCAAAACTTTGTCAAGTCATTCTCCAGTTCCTTTCCTTTTACATTACCTCTTCTTACTATCCTCTCCCAAATCAAAGCCTTCTTCTTCATTAGCACCATAAGCAGAATTTTGGCCTCCAGGGTCATTCTCCCTTGTGTCAGATAGTGTTATATTATAAAAGTCACTTAGCAGATGTAAATAAATGTTATTAATTAGCTTACCTCAATATAAGGAAATTATCTTGGATTATTCTAGTTGGCCAGATATAGTTACATAATTACACGACCCCTTAAAATCAGAAAAATAAGTCAGAAGAAAAAAAAAATCAGGAAGATAGCATAAGTGCTAGCTAAAGATATATGAAGAATAAAAAGACCTTGACCTTCCATTTCTGGCTTTGAAGATGAAGTGTTGAGGGTACTAACCAAGGCATATAGGTGACCCCTAGAAATGGAGAATGATCTGCAGATAATACAGCAATGAAATGAACATCTCACTCTTACAACCAAATGGACTGAACATTCTGTCAACGAACTGAGTAACACTGGAAGCAGATTTAGCTTTAGTGTCTTCAGGGTAGAGTGCAGCTCTACTACCACTTTGATTTAGGCCCCATGAGACCCTAGGGGCTTTACACGTGGCACTGGTGGTAATGAATCTGCCTGCCAATGCGGGAGACTTCAGAGACCTGGGTCTGATCAGAATGATCCCCTGAGGAAGACATGGCAACCCACTCCAGTATTCTTGCCTGGAGAATCCCATGGACAGAGGAGCCTGACGGGCTACAGTGCACAGAATTGCAGAGAGTTGGACATGACTGAAGTGATTTATCATGCAGCACGCACAAGACCCTAAGCTGAGCACCCAATCCTGTCTGTCTAGACTACAGACCTACAGAAACTTGGAGATAGTAAACTGATGTTAAGTCCAAGCTTTTGTGATAATTTTTTATCCAACACTATAAAATTGATAAAATTATCTCAATCCTAAAAATGAGTAATGATTTTCTACACCACATAGAAAGCCTCCTCACTGAATATTCTAAGCTGTACTGTTGACATTGTAAAGATAAAAGTAGAAGAACTTGGAATACTCTTTCTAATAATTATAACTGAGTTTGTAAGAGTGCTGTCTGACTATGAATTCTGGTGTCTGCTGTCTATGGCCCATGTGTAATAACCAAGGCTCATGTTTATTCCACAGAGATTCTGCACTGAGAAATTATTCAAAAGAAGATTACAATTGTCAGGAAAACTTCCCTTCAACTAAAATTAATTTTATTTCTTTCTAGGAGAAATTTACAATCCATAGACTAAGAGGGCTCTTGCAAATATCTATTCCTTCCATCTCGTCTTCTTGATGCTGAATACCCTCAGTGTGTAATTTTTCTTTCTTTAAAATTGTAGAGTAGGATGTATAAAAGCTTTTCTGTTTTGCTCATTTTCATTTATGGATTTGATCTGTCAATGGTATAAGTATTGACTGCACACAATAACTTACTCAATTAGACCAACCCATCTTCCCTTCATGGGAAGTCTGTTACTGAAAATATTTTTAAAAGTAAGTGTTTTTCATTAAAATATCTGATAGAGCATTATCTGGAAACTATTCATCATTTCCGTATCTATCTATCTATATTTGCTTATCTATCTGTGTATCTAGGACTTCCAGGGTGGTACAGTGGTAAAGAATCTACCTGCCAATACAGGGCTTATAGGAGACATGTGTTCAAACCCTGGGTCAGGAAGATCCCCTGGAGTAGGAAATGGCAGCCCACTCTTACTTGAAAAATCCCATGAACAGAGGAGCCTGCCAGGCTACAGTCCATAGGGTCACAAAGAGTCAGACATGACTGTAGTGACTTAGCACACATGGAAACTTTATCTTATTATCTCAGTTTGTTTGCAGTGAAAATACATCAGTTTGATTATTTGTGCAATTGTACAATTACCTGTACAATATTAAAACATTTGCAAGCTCTAAAAGAGTAGATTGAAGGTGACTGATTCCTTTATCCACTACTATTAAAGATCAGAATGAGTGATATGAAAGTGAGAAATCAAGGTATAGGGAAGTGGAAGGAAAAAGGAAGTATACATCAAAAATCATGTGGTTACTTATAAGTATTGTTGAAGCTTCAAGTACTAAAGAGTTACTTTATCAATATCTGCACCTATGACTTTAAGGTACCACTTTCACAAATAGATATAGCATGCTCCTTGTATGTTAAAAACTTTAAAAGCTTTTCATGAGTAGTATTTTATTCTCAAAATTACACTGTCAATTGCACATATTATAGCTATTTTGGAGAGTTACAACAATGGTTCAGTGATAAAAATTACCAAAATTAGTTCAAATATGATTGAAAAACTTGAAAATGATCCCAGTTCAGTTCAGTCGCTCAGTCATGTCCGACTCTTTGTGACCCCGTGAATCACAGCACGCCAGACTTCCCTATTCATCACCAACTCCTGGAGTTCACCCAAACTCATGTGCCTTGAGTTGGTGATGCCATCCAGCCATCTCATCATCTGTTATCCCCTTCTCCTCTTGCTCCCAATCCCTCCCAGCATCAAGATCTTTTTCAGTGAATCAACTCTTCACATGAGGTGGCCAAAGTATTGCAGTTTCAGCCTCAGCATCAGTCCTTCCACTAAACACCCATGACTGGTCTCCTTTAGGATGGACTGGTTGGGTCTCCTTGCAGTCCAAGGGATGCTCAAGAGTCTTCTCCAATACCACAGTTCAAAAGCATCAATTCTTCAGTGCTCAGCTTTCGTCACAGTCCAACTCTCACATCCATACATGACTACTGGAAAAACCATAGCCTTGACTAGATGGACCTTTGTTGGCAAAGTAATAGCTCTGCTTTTTAATATGCTATCTAGGTTGGTCATAACTTTCCTTCCAAGGAGTAAACGTGTTTTAATTTCATGGCTGCAATCACCATCTGCAGTGATTTTGGAGCCCCCAAAAATAAAGTCTGACACTGTTTCTACTGTTTCCCCATCTATTTCCCAAGAAGTGATGGGACCAGATGCCATGATCTTCGTTTTCTGAATGTTGAGCTTTAAGCCAACTTTTTCACTCTCCTCTTTCACTTTCATCAAGAGGCTTTTTAGTTCCTCTTCACTTTCTGCCATAAGGGTGGTGTCATCTGCATATCTGAGGTTATTGATATCTNCAGATGCCATGATCTTCGTTTTCTGAATGTTGAGCTTTAAGCCAACTTTTTCACTCTCCTCTTTCACTTTCATCAAGAGGCTTTTTAGTTCCTCTTCACTTTCTGCCATAAGGGTGGAGTCATCTGCATATCTGAGGTGATTGATATTTCTCCCTGCAATCTTGATTCCAGTTTGTACTTCTTACAGGACAGCATTTCTCATGATGCACTCTGTATATAAGTTAAATAAGCAGGGTGACAATATATAGCCTTGACGTACTCCTTTTCCTATTTGGAATCAATCTGTTGTTCATGTCCAGTTCTAACTGTTGCCTCCTAACCTGTATATAGGTAGCTCAAGAGGCAGGTCAGGTGGTCTGGTATTCCCATTTCTCTCAGAATTTTCCACAGTTTATTGTGACCCACACAGTCAAAGGCTTTGGCATAATCAATAAAGCAGAAATAGATGTTTTTCTGGAACTCTCTTGCTTTTTTAATGATCCAGCGGATGTTGGCAATTTGATCTCTGGTTTTTCTGCCTTTTCTAAAACCAGCTTAGTATTCGGAAATGCAGTAACGTATAGGGTATTTGTTTTTTCAACTGTATCACAGCAAAATATCCCTCAAACATTCCTAGTTCTTTAGGTTCTCATTACATTTACTTGATTCAAATAATTATCACTCAGGTATCTACACTATTTCTGTCCTAAATCCTTACCATTATTATTCTGACACTATTATTGATTCTGTAATTAAGTTAATATTTCAGAAATACTGATTTCATTCATTCATTAATTCTCCTTGTCAAAAAAAAAAAAAGAAAAAGAAAAAAAGTACAAAGAGAGAGACAAACAGAAAGGAATTCTGGTTCAGAGTAAAGTACAGATTTCAAAGATCAAATTTTGCCTGAACATCTAAGACACTCTGTATAACATGAGAATAAATGCTATGAAGAATTAAAATGTTAAAAAAAATTATTTTCCTTTAAACAGTGGACAATTTATTTGGACAGGTGAGATGTACTAACACAAAGTTAAAACACTGCAGAATTTTCTAGTAGTATCAACATATGGGCATGAAGATTTACAAAACAGAGAGCTAAGTTGGAGTGTTTGGGAGTAGTTGGAAAGGCTATAGTCTGAAATTATTCAAAAGACTATAATGAAAATAATTTGGTTTAAACCAGGTTCTACAATATTGAGATAGTTTGAATGGAAAGTGTGTAGGACATATGAGGGGTAACAAACACAGATGAGAATGAATGTGGGTCACTGACACAAGACTAGGGCCTTCCCAGTGTTCTTGTAATTCCAGGAATAATGTTGAGCTAATAGGGAGAATTTTGATGTTTGACATTAGAGCTTAACATTTTTTTTAAGTGCTGGAAAACCATTGAAAATTTGTGAGCAAGAAATAGCCATAAAAATTCAGGGTTTGGGAAAAATTAACCTGACATTATACACTGAATGACATGGAAAGAGATTGGAAATGAGAAGAAAAATTAAGTTTGGATGAAGGAGTGGATGGTAAAATCTTAGGAAACACAGACAAAACATGAACATGTAGAAAACATCCTTTTACGTATGAATTATAGTTGTACTTAGTGGTGCATGGGAGTTTAAGGATGTCATTTCCTCTTTCCCTGGCTCAATATTTAACACATACCTGACAGAGAATTGTAATGGGAGGAGACGGTAAAGATAAGAGGCCAGAGTGGTGCCAGCATTTTATTTCAAACTCCTGCCCAAGATATCTGGGTAGAAGGATACGGGGAAAACAATTTACATTGTCATCACTGCAGTTAGTAAAAAAGGTCTATATCAAACCAATGCTCTGAAAATACGATGTCTATTACCCATTTACACTTAATTCTTTTTGCATTTCTGACATTTCTCTCTGGTTAGATAGTAAACATCAGTTGAACTCTTTCTCATACATATGCTGATTTGATAAAGGAAATTAAATAGTGGTTATGGATGAACACTGTCAAATAATTAAAAACCAAAGGAAACCTTAATTTATAATAACTTTCTAGATGCAAATTTCAATTTATGTAAATGGCCCATTTTTCTTTTATCATTAACCAAGGCATTAATCATTAATGTAGTATATCAACAGGCTTTCAATATTGGGGACAAAGCAGTAAATTAAAAAAAGATCCTTGCCGGCTTGAAAATTTATGTAAATATGCTACACATAGTATTAAGGTATTTTATTGATTCACATACAAAAACTAATATAAGTTTCAGAGGCTTATCTGTGAAAACTGTCTTCCTTACACAGTGTAAATGAGGTGAGCTCCTTTTCAACATGGACTAGATCAAAGGAACCATGCTTCCATTTTAGTTTAAAAACCTTTTCCTTTCATTCCAAATTAACAGCCTGTACCATCAAGGCTGCTCATCCTGGACCACCCTGCTTTGCTTCCTCATCCCATTTCTGGTACAAAGGAAGCCCTGTGGTGACATGGAAAAACAATAGGCACTATTTCTGGTCTCAGTCTTCAACTCATCAGCTTTGTGAATTTTTTTTGGGGGGAGGGGATGGTAGCTTGTGGGAACTTAGTTCATCAAACAGGGATTGAAGCCATTCTTCTTGCATTGGAAGCAGAGAATCTTAACCATTGGACCACTAGAGAACTCTCCGCCAGATTTGTGATTTTAAACTAATCACACACACAAAAATAAAAGTTTAAAACTTTCATTATCTACCCTGAATGGAAAAAAGTAAGAATTAAATGAGGAAAAATTTAATTGAAACACTGGGCTATATAAAGCCACCTGCCATTGTTTAAAGACTCTCAACACTGCTTGAGCATTTTTATAAAAATTATGTTTAATAACTATTAAGAAAGAGTGAAAAGTGACATTATGGAATAGAAAAGAACGCAGAATTAACCTCTGAGGATGCTGAAAGTAAAGAATTCATAAATTTTCGGCTTGGAGTTAGCATTTCTTAAAGAGTGACAGAGCACCTCCCATTCACGAGATTGATAAGGAACAAACTTACCCTCCTCTGTCTCTGTTGGTACTCACGAAGAAGAAACCTGCAGAGACACTCAAAGAACTGAGTAGTGCTGTAGGTACAGTGGGACCCCAGTCATAATTGTTATAATTGCCGTCCTTGTTCTTGCTACAATGGGAGTATAGTATATTTTTTAAATTGGAAGAAGTATATCTGCCATGTGGTTCCAATCGTGTAAGACATATTGGCTGGTACATCTTGGCCTTTCAGCATATGTTTTGTGATTCAGTTCTATGTCATACAACCAAGAACTGCTTATGAATCTTCTTAAATGTCTTGCCTGCTAAGACGCATTACAAACGCTTGAAAGACATTGTTTCCTCTTTGCCTTCCACACCCAAAACCAAAATAGCCTAGATTTTCCTTGCTTTGAATTAACAGCCAGAATGACCTCACTCAGTAAAAACCTGGTGCAAACTCAGCCAAAATTCCAGATATGTTCACATTCATACCCACACTCATAACAAAGAGATTAGAAAAGCTTCACTGTGCCTCTGGGCATCACTAGTACGTAACAGGAAGTGTTGCTGCAGGAAGTAAAAAGACGTGCGGAACAGGTCTGTTGATTCATCAATGTGGATGACATTTTGGAGATTAAAAGAACATGCTTCTGTCACTGTGTAGAACACATTTAGTAGTATCTATCTTACGTGATATTTTATTTTGAACTGTGTCAAAGAAGGACAAACAAAAACTGGTTTTGCAAATAAGGGAATTTTATTCCCCCCTGGACTGTTGTTTATGTCCTTCACCTAAATGTTGCACAGTGGTTGAAACCTTTTGGCATTCTCCTCCAACAAAGCGAATGAACTTCTTTTCACCTTTGCTGAGCTTTAGAACAGGTTCTCTTTAGTCATCTGCTTTATACATGGTAGCGCATGTATGTTCATCGCAATCTGCCCGATTTACGCCCCCCTGGCTAATTAATGGACATTTAAATACAGTGAAACAGGAGCTGGAGTTTTGCTATCTGAGTCCTCCAGGTGGAAGCTGTAGACTCTAAGAGCATGAAACAGAGAGTGCCTTGCACTGAGATTTTGGCATTTTTACACATTATTGCAGGCTCAATGACATCATTTCCCCAGATCAGGTTACCCCCACAAGTCTAGACCCCTTGATTGTGTGCCCCCCAATTTAAAACCGTTGTATACATATCTTATCCACATGACTAGTAGAGAGGAGAGATAAGGGAATTAAGAGGTGTTATAAAAATGCCCTAATGTGGGTAACAGAGTACTCATCAGCTAGAGTCAGCCAGAAGTGCCACCTGAAAATGTCCCCATGTAGAAAGCTTTCCTTAACTTCTGCTCACTTCTTGGGAAGGGTAATTTCAGATATTAATCTCTGGCAGAATCAAAACAGGAACTGACGTAAATAATTTGCTTAAATTGTTTGTCGAATCCTCATAAAAAAATTTCCAAAACACGAAGGACGCAGGACTATTCTATCCCTTTGCAATTAGCGTCTTCAACTTCTGTCATGTTTTCAGGAAGAGAGTGCAGTTTTATATATTTTTTCCGGCAGCTTCCTACTTTTGTGTTACACTCTTCCCTATCCGTTCTGATAAACATGATGTTTATCTTTCTCTTGTTATTCTGAGACTCTAGGTTCCATGTCTTTCTGGAAAGAATATATGTAAAATTGCAGGGGCCATCATTAAAAACTGTTGAAAATCGCTGAGCTTTAAATGAAAACAAGTTATTTATCTTGTAAAGTTTTAACTCCCTAGCCATCTGTGCTATTCACGCTCCTTATTTTTACTGTGGTGATAGCTGCGTCATTTAAATAAATAGTCCTTGTTTTCTTAGGCCCTTACATTAATACCAAGGAACTGATGAATGGAAATAAATTTGCTCTTCTCGTGGAATTATGGAGCTGAGGTTTGATCCTTCATCTCTTTGAACTATTTTTGTTTACTCACTTTCAAATACATTTTGGGCATCTCCCTTTGAATATAACTCATGAAATTAATTTTTTTAAATCATTTTTTCTTCCTCCTTTCCCAGTCATATGTTCAAACCTGTTGCACCATCTTCACCCCCAATTGCAGGGGATGGTTTCACCACTCAGGGACCATGGGGGATTTACTGGTCCTCCTAGGTTCCTCCATCATTTCAACTGTGGCCAACTGTTGTCATTACTATGTTTTGAGTATATTCATGCTCACCAGCCAAATCTACCAGGAAGAGCCACAGTCAAGGTAATACAGTGGCTGTATTACTCACTGTAGCACAGAGGCCACACACCATGGGACCCATGGAGCATCTTCGTGAGAGAGTTGTAACAGGCTTGCCGTAGGATCTGGACTTGTGTTAGGAGCCTTGGGAAGGCTTCAGGGAAGCGGGAGTTTGCTCTGGATTGAGCCATGTTAGAATAGAGATAAACTGGTGCCATGTTGTTTTTTTTCCTAAGAGAGGTGACACTGGCTGGTAACACTGTATAAGTCTTATGCGTACAACCTTTTATTTCAACTTACGTACATACTACAGTGTGCTCACTGCCTGAACTTTAACTTCCGTCTGTCACCATACAGTTGACCCCCTTTACCTGTCTGATCCCTTACCCATGTCCCCTCTGGCAACTTCTGCTCTGCTCTCTGTATCTGTGTGTTTGATTTTGTTTGGTCTGATTTGCTCATTTATTTTTGTTTTTGCTTTCTGTATGCTACGTGTAAGTGGAGTCATACGGTACATGTCTTTTCTGGCTGACTTGCTTCATGTGGGTGAACATTGTATTTTAACAGTAAATGGAACTAATAAGTGAGAATTAAAAATGCAGCTGGCTTTATGAGATGTGGCACTCCCTCTGGTTAGTGAGGAGAAGGGAGTCTGAGCCTTTCTGTGGCTTGCACAGTCTCCTTGTTTCTGTCGGTGCTCAGATATGCTTAGGGAGGCATCCTATTTGATCCCAGTCCATACTTGGCACAAATACGATATTTGGTAATGGCAGGGAGCTAGCTGTGGGTACTGGGTCATACTCCAGCCAACACTGGCTCTGCTAATAAAATGAGCGGTTTATTGTGGCCTGTCCCTCTCTCTTAGAGACCCCTTATCCCTCCACGTGAATGCCACTCTCTGAGGCTGACTGAATGCCTGGCATTTTATGTTTACCTGTCTTGTACAAGAAGTTCTCAACAAAAACATTTTTTTCTGTATTTTTAATCCTTTAAAACTTTTCCTTACAATCTCAGCTGCGTATATTCCTGGGAAAACCATCTTCTAACAAAACCTCCTTCAGAATGATGTCTTTGCTTCTCAGTCCCTCCAAACATTATGAACACTGTATACACTCTAGTATTAGACTGCGGATTGCGTTCACCTCCCTTACCACCGCACAAGTAATGAGTTATTATAACACAGGTATCGAAAGAAAATGTGAACAACATTTTTTGTGTGCTTGTGCCTGTGTGAAGCAAGTTTAAGAAATGAATGACTATGGTCTTGCCTTCAAGCATGTTATGTCATACAGAAAATATTGAACGCTTTCATTAAAAATTGTGTAAATGTAATTAAACTAAATGGACCTCATCATTGCAGAAGTGCTCCATTTGATTATTTACCTTGGGGAGAGAAGGAGGGCTGAAACATGGGTTAAGAGGAAATCATGGAAGTCTACATTGCCACCATGAGATTCTTGATTGNTGTGGGAACTTAGTTCATCAAACAGGGATTGAAGCCATTCTTCTTGCATTGGAAGCAGAGAATCTTAACCATTGGACCACTAGAGAACTCTCCGCCAGATTTGTGATTTTAAACTAATCACACACACAAAAATAAAAGTTTAAAACTTTCATTATCTACCCTGAATGGAAAAAAGTAAGAATTAAATGAGGAAAAATTTAATTGAAACACTGGGCTATATAAAGCCACCTGCCATTGTTTAAAGACTCTCAACACTGCTTGAGCATTTTTATAAAAATTATGTTTAATAACTATTAAGAAAGAGTGAAAAGTGACATTATGGAATTGAAAAGAACGCAGAATTAACCTCTGAGGATGCTGAAAGTAAAGAATTCATAAATTTTCGGCTTGGAGTTAGCATTTCTTAAAGAGTGACAGAGCACCTCCCATTCACGAGATTGATAAGGAACAAACTTACCCTCCTCTGTCTCTGTTGGTACTCACGAAGAAGAAACCTGCAGAGACACTCAAAGAACTGAGTAGTGCTGTAGGTACAGTGGGACCCCAGTCATAATTGTTATAATTGCCGTCCTTGTTCTTGCTACAATGGGAGTATAGTATATTTTTTAAATTGGAAGAAGTATATCTGCCATGTGGTTCCAATCGTGTAAGACATATTGGCTGGTACATCTTGGCCTTTCAGCATATGTTTTGTGATTCAGTTCTATGTCATACAACCAAGAACTGCTTATGAATCTTCTTAAATGTCTTGCCTGCTAAGACGCATTACAAACGCTTGAAAGACATTGTTTCCTCTTTGCCTTCCACACCCAAAACCAAAATAGCCTAGATTTTCCTTGCTTTGAATTAACAGCCAGAATGACCTCACTCAGTAAAAACCTGGTGCAAACTCAGCCAAAATTCCAGATATGTTCACATTCATACCCACACTCATAACAAAGAGATTAGAAAAGCTTCACTGTGCCTCTGGGCATCACTAGTACGTAACAGGAAGTGTTGCTGCAGGAAGTAAAAAGACGTGCGGAACAGGTCTGTTGATTCATCAATGTGGATGACATTTTGGAGATTAAGAGAACATGCTTCTGTCACTGTGTAGAACACATTTAGTAGTATCTATCTTACGTGATATTTTATTTTGAACTGTGTCAAAGAAGGACAAACAAAAACTGGTTTTGCAAATAAGGGAATTTTATTCCCCCCTGGACTGTTGTTTATGTCCTTCACCTAAATGTTGCACAGTGGTTGAAACCTGTTGGCATTCTCCTCCAACAAAGCGAATGAACTTCTTTTCACCTTTGCTTTCTGTCTGAGCTTTAGAACAGGTTCTCTTTAGTCATCTGCTTTATACATGGTAGCGCATGTATGTTCATCGCAATCTGCCCGATTTACGCCCCCCTGGCTAATTAATGGACATTTAAATACAGTGAAACAGGAGCTGGAGTTTTGCTATCTGAGTCCTCCAGGTGGAAGCTGTAGACTCTAAGAGCATGAAACAGAGAGTGCCTTGCACTGAGATTTTGGCATTTTTACACATTATTGCAGGCTCAATGACATCATTTCCCCAGATCAGGTTACCCCCACAAGTCTAGACCCCTTGATTGTGTGCCCCCCAATTTAAAACCGTTGTATACATATCTTATCCACATGACTAGTAGAGAGGAGAGATAAGGGAATTAAGAGGTGTTATAAAAATGCCCTAATGTGGGTAACAGAGTACTCATCAGCTAGAGTCAGCCAGAAGTGCCACCTGAAAATGTCCCCATGTAGAAAGCTTTCCTTAACTTCTGCTCACTTCTTGGGGAGGGTAATTTCAGATATTAATCTCTGGCAGAATCAAAACAGGAACTGACGTAAATAATTTGCTTAAATTGTTTGTCAAATCCTCATAAAAAAATTTCCAAAACACGAAGGACGCAGGACTATTCTATCCCTTTGCAATTAGCGTCTTCAACTTCTGTCATGTTTTCAGGAAGAGAGTGCAGTTTTATATATTTTTTCCGGCAGCTTCCTACTTTTGTGTTACACTCTTCCCTATCCGTTCTGATAAACATGATGTTTATCTTTCTCTTGTTATTCTGAGACTCTAGGTTCCATGTCTTTCTGGAAAGAATATATGTAAAATTGCAGGGGCCATCATTAAAAACTGTTGAAAATCGCTGAGCTTTAAATGAAAACAAGTTATTTATCTTGTAAAGTTTTAACTCCCTAGCCATCTGTGCTATTCACGCTCCTTATTTTTACTGTGGTGATAGCTGCGTCATTTAAATAAATAGTCCTTGTTTTCTTAGGCCCTTACATTAATACCAAGGAACTGATGAATGGAAATAAATTTGCTCTTCTCGTGGAATTATGGAGCTGAGGTTTGATCCTTCATCTCTTTGAACTATTTTTGTTTACTCACTTTCAAATACATTTTGGGCATCTCCCTTTGAATATAACTCATGAAATTAATTTTTTTAAATCATTTTTTCTTCCTCCTTTCCCAGTCATATGTTCAAACCTGTTGCACCATCTTCACCCCCAATTGCAGGGGATGGTTTCACCACTCAGGGACCATGGGGGATTTACTGGTCCTCCTAGGTTCCTCCATCATTTCAACTGTGGCCAACTGTTGTCATTACTATGTTTTGAGTATATTCATGCTCACCAGCCAAATCTACCAGGAAGAGCCACAGTCAAGGTAATACAGTGGCTGTATTACTCACTGTAGCACAGAGGCCACACACCATGGGACCCATGGAGCATCTTCGTGAGAGAGTTGTAACAGGCTTGCCGTAGGATCTGGACTTGTGTTAGGAGCCTTGGGAAGGCTTCAGGGAAGCGGGAGTTTGCTCTGGATTGAGCCATGTTAGAATAGAGATAAACTGGTGCCATGTTGTTTTTTTTCCTAAGAGAGGTGACACTGGCTGGTAACACTGTATAAGTCTTATGCGTACAACCTTTTATTTCAACTTACGTACATACTACAGTGTGCTCACTGCCTGAACTTTAACTTCCGTCTGTCACCATACAGTTGACCCCCTTTACCTGTCTGATCCCTTACCCATGTCCCCTCTGGCAACTTCTGCTCTGCTCTCTGTATCTGTGTGTTTGATTTTGTTTGGTCTGATTTGCTCATTTATTTTTGTTTTTGCTTTCTGTATGCTACGTGTAAGTGGAGTCATACGGTACATGTCTTTTCTGGCTGACTTGCTTCATGTGGGTGAACATTGTATTTTAACAGTAAATGGAACTAATAAGTGAGAATTAAAAATGCAGCTGGCTTTATGAGATGTGGCACTCCCTCTGGTTAGTGAGGAGAAGGGAGTCTGAGCCTTTCTGTGGCTTGCACAGTCTCCTTGTTTCTGTCGGTGCTCAGATATGCTTAGGGAGGCATCCTATTTGATCCCAGTCCATACTTGGCACAAATACGATATTTGGTAATGGCAGGGAGCTAGCTGTGGGTACTGGGTCATACTCCAGCCAACACTGGCTCTGCTAATAAAATGAGCGGTTTATTGTGGCCTGCCCCTCTCTCTTAGAGACCCCTTATCCCTCCACGTGAATGCCACTCTCTGAGGCTGACTGAATGCCTGGCATTTTATGTTTACCTGTCTTGTACAAGAAGTTCTCAACAAAAACATTTTTTTCTGTATTTTTAATCCTTTAAAACTTTTCCTTACAATCTCAGCTGCGTATATTCCTGGGAAAACCATCTTCTAACAAAACCTCCTTCAGAATGATGTCTTTGCTTCTCAGTCCCTCCAAACATTATGAACACTGTATACACTCTAGTATTAGACTGCGGATTGCGTTCACCTCCCTTACCACCGCACAAGTAATGAGTTATTATAACACAGGTATCGAAAGAAAATGTGAACAACATTTTTTGTGTGCTTGTGCCTGTGTGAAGCAAGTTTAAGAAATGAATGACTATGGTCTTGCCTTCAAGCATGTTATGTCATACAGAAAATATTGAACGCTTTCATTAAAAATTGTGTAAATGTAATTAAACTAAATGGACCTCATCATTGCAGAAGTGCTCCATTTGATTATTTACCTTGGGGAGAGAAGGAGGGCTGAAACATGGGTTAAGAGGAAATCATGGAAGTCTACATTGCCACCATGAGATTCTTGATTGACCACACTCGCATTAAGTTGATTGTCCTTCACTGCCATTTTGCTTCTGAGGAGCCAAGAGAATCGCCGTTGTAGGGAAGTGTACATGTTAAAATCACAGTCACATGGAGAAAATCCTTTGCTTTATAATTTAAGGTGTAGGGAATCCTCTGTAGCATCCAGCAATAGAAGGGAAGTAAACGGCCATGAATATATAATCAGATAGCAGTCCCTTGACAGAATAGCAACATGTAGAAGCTTGACAGGCGCGTGTTCACATACAGGTATGGTTAGTCTGTCCCTTAGTGAATGTTTATAAACTCTGACAGACACAAGAACCACTTCCAGTTGCAAGTAATCAGCATTGTTAGCAGGTCTTTGTTCTTTTCCTCAAGATACATGTGATAAATTCACATGTGTAATTCTTGTCCTTGAATAAGAATTTTAAAAGAAGAGCTTTGCAAAAGGTAATACCTTGTGTAAACACTTAAATGCAGGTTGCTGTTATCAACAGACTTCAGTTCATGTTCTTCTCAGAGCATCAGTGTAAAGGACGCATAGCAAATGCCAGCATCCCCAGTTGACAGACGAGAAAACACGGCTAATCTGTCTAGTATGTACGGAAGGCATCGCTTATAGACTGCAGAGCTGTTTCCGTCAACCTTGAGAGGATGCTACAAAATCCTCCACAAAGTGCTCTGAGAAGCTCTGCAGGTGTCATCATTGAGGGTGGATTTATATTCCCAAGAAGATATTCCAAGCAGTGAGCTTGTGTTGTCTCAAGTCTCCCAGGTCATATAGTTCTAACAAACTAGAGCAAGTTTAAAAGTAATCTAGTATACTCTATTCTTGGGCCCTATTCCACTGGGATAATACTCTTTGTTATGAATTACATTTTGCTTTTTAAAATATTCCTGTCTTTTTTTGTTGTTGTTCTGGTAAAATTCTGAAGGAAAAGCAGGGGGGATGAAGAGAGCTACCAGTCAAACATGATTTTGAAGCTAAATAATAACAATACATACATGTACATTATGTCGGGAGAAGGAAATGGCAACCCACTCCAGCCTTCTTGCCTGGTGAATCCTGTGGACAGAGGAGCCTGGTGGGCTCCTGTCCATAGGGTGGCATAGAGTCGGACAGGGCTGAAGCGACTTAGCATGCATGCATTCCTTGAAAGAGATGGCCACCCACTCCAGTGTTCTTGCCTGGAGAATCCCAGGGATGGAGGAGCCTGGTGGGCTGCTGTCTCTGGAGTCCCACAGAGTTGGACACGACTAAAGCGACTTAGCTGCAGCAACAGCAATGTATATGGATTGAATTTATAAACAAATTTATATCAGTATGTAGATTACAAAAGGAACAGTTTTTAGGACTCAAAGTTAAAAATTACAGTTATTTGGATTACTTATTTTTATCATTTTATTTATTAATTTTACTTATTTAGTTTTAACAAAGAGAAATGTGTTACTTCACTTAAATTCTTAATAACACATTTTGGGAGTTGTCACATAAAATGCCCTAATATAAAAAATTTCATTGAAAGGAAAAACATGAAAAAACAGACCGCAAATGTTAAGATTTTATTCACATAGTTTTTTTTTTTTTTGAAAGTAAAAATGCTGTTGCCATAATTGTGTAACTAGTAGTCACAAAAGAGTTGACTCACCAATCACAGCTATCCAGGCTACAGCAAGAACCCTTTATTTATTTTATATAACAGACACACATATTACANAAAACAGACCGCAAATGTTAAGATTTTATTCACATAGTTTCTTTTTTTTTTTTTTTTGAAAGTAAAAATGCTGTTGCCATAATTGTGTAACTAGTAGTCACAAAAGAGTTGACTCACCAATCACAGCTATCCAGACTACAGCAAGAACCGTTTATTTATTTGATATAACAGACACACATATTACATTTACTATGTTCTAAGCGTATTTTTCTATCTATTCTGAAAAATTATAGATGTTTGTCGTAGCCACTCTACTCCCATAGCTCTCCATGGCTGGAAATTAGTTTGGCTATCTGTCTTTTCAAGTGTAATTCTCGAGGGCGATGATGAGCACATTTTTATTTTTTTTTTGGAGCACCATTACTTATGTCTCATAGAGATAGATGTCCTCTCTGGTATATGCCCATCTTACTTAACACTGTTAATTTTAAGCTAATTTGATTCATCTTAGAATTATAGAATGAATATATATTCTGAAAACAACACATTTAAAAGTGTTTATAGATTGTAATTGTAGTTGTCCTGCTCTCTCTCTCCAGAAAAGCTGATGAGTTTGTAACTTAAAGGGAAGGTACGTAAAGATGCTCTGATGGTCCTTCAACTATCCAGAATTTCATAAACAGTACATAAACAAAATAACTTTAAATTTATATCAGCCATAGGGAACACTGAAAATTAGCTAGGCCTCCCTGGTGGCTCAGATGGTAAAGAGTCTGCCTGCAGTGTGGGAGATCCAGGTTTGATCCCTGGGTTGGGAAGATCCCCTGGAGAAGGAAGTGGCAACCCACTCCAGTATTCTTGCCTGGAGAATCCCATGGACAGAGGAGGCTGGTGGGCTATGATCCATGAGGTTGCCAAGAGTCAGACACTACAGAGCAACTTTGCTTTCTTTCTTTCACAGAACATAAGAAAGCAATAAAATCCAGAGCANGATCCCCTGGAGAAGGAAGTGGCAACCCACTCCAGTATTCTTGCCTGGAGAATCCCATGGACAGAGGAGGCTGGTGGGCTATGATCCATGAGGTTGCCAAGAGTCAGACACTACAGAGCAACTTTGCTTTCTTTCTTTCACAGAACATAAGAAAGCAATAAAATCCAGAGCAATGCTTGTCAAGCTGTGGCCAATAGGTCCAGTGCCCACAAATTCCCTTCTATAAATGTTGGTTTTTTTTTTTTCTTTTTAAGACTAGTCAAGTGCTGTAGTGGAAAGGAGGGAAAAGTAAAGTAGAATGAAGAGTTCAATTTGTAACTAACTGTGAACAATCAATAAAGTGTTTGCTTTTAATTTAGGTTTGCTATGTCAATGATAACTTTTAAATGATCTAATCATTATGTTTTAGATCATCTTGATGACCACATTGTAATCCAATATGACATATATAGAGATAAAAGTCGCACCGTGGTGTCTGACTCTGCGGCCCCATGGACTGTAGCCTGCCAGGCTCCTCTGTCCATGGAATTCTCCTGGCTTGGATGTTGCCTTCTTCAGGGGATCATCCCAACCCAAGGATAGAACCCAGGGATCCCACATTGCATGCAGATTCTTTACCATCTGAGCCACCAGGGAAGCCCTATAACCTAATACTATCCTTCAATTTCAGTGCTGTTTTGCCATGTTGTGATTTTCTTTTGTGGGTTTTTTATGTTGGTATTAATCTATATACATAGCAATTTTCATGCCTGATTACCACAAGGACTGCGTATTCTAATATTCAGAGTACAAAACACATCCATATCCTCCAGTGCAAGCATTTTAAATTTTTTAGCAGTTATAAATACAAAACACATTCTTTTCAGTGGAAATTTGAAACTGAATTATTTTATTGAGCATAACTCTAGGTCATTTAGTAAGTTGAAATTTTGACTTGGCATCATAAAAATATCTTTGTGTAGAGANTTTTTTAGCAGTTATAAATACAAAACACATTCTTTTCAGTGGAAATTTGAAACTGAATTATTTTATTGAACATAACTCTAGGTCATTTAGTAAGTTGAAATTTTGATTTGGCATCATAAAAATATCTTTGTGTAGAGAGTCAGGGCATACTTGGGGCTTGCCTGGTGGCCCAGCAGTAAAGAATCTTCCTGCCATGCAGAAGACACAGGAGACACGGGTTCAATCCCTGGGTCAGGAAGACCCCCTGAATAGCGCATGGCAATCCACTGCAGCATTCTTGCCTGGAGAATCCCATGGACAGAGGTGCCTGGCAGTCTGTAGTCTGTGGGGCTACAAAGAGTCAGACAGGAAGTGAAGTGACTGAAGACGCGTATGTTCACAGGGGATTTTTACTAGGAAGGTTACACTTGGGCTGAAATTTCATGTCCCCTAAATCGTATGGATTACTTCCAAGACCCTTGGAATGCTCTTAGAATTGGGTACAGGAATGGCATGCTTTTCAAAATCATGCCATCTTACTATAGTAGTACTTGTTTTCACTAACTGCAAGAAATCCAAAGATGATTTTTGCTTTTATGGGGAAAAAAAATCAAAAAACTAAAATTATGTTCAGAGTTTGTTTTGCAGGGAACCTGTAGAGATAGCGTGCACTCCAGCAGTGACAGGGACCCAGCTAAACTCCTTCTCAGGAGCTACACTCAGCATCTCAGCATTGAGACGCCAGCCATAACTTTGAACTGTGCCTGTGAACCATCGTGAGCTTTATCTCAACTTATTTTGTGCATTTGTTAGAAAGATATATCCTAAGATAATTGCTTCTTTGCTTTATGCCATCTAGGCTTAGGGAAGTTTTCATAAGAATCCTCTACTTTGGTATAGCAAGGGAACCTGTATACAGTGTCATATATTTTTGCAGCATTTACTAATATAAGGTGTGTTAATACCACTGTCTCTCCCTAGTACCATTTCCTTCCTCTCTTTCATTTCAGTCAGGTAGCAAATGGAGTGGCAATGGTATTTTGGGGGAGTATAGACACAGAGTATTAATTTTCTAGCCATACAGATTGGGTGGTTTAAACAAGAGACATATTTTGTCACAGTTTTCACGTCTAGATCGAAGTTCAAGATGTTGGCAGATTTGATATCTTCTNCTTTCATTTCAGTCAGGTAGCAAATGGAGTGGCAATGGTATTTTGGGGGAGTATAGACACAGAGTATTAATTTTCTAGCCATACAGATTGGGTGGTTTAAACAAGAGACATATTTTGTCACAGTTTTCACGTCTAGATCGAAGTTCAAGATGTTGGCAGATTTGATATCTTCTGAGGCCTCATTCTTTGCCCACCTTCTTGCTTGTCCTCAAGTGATTCTTCTTTTATGTGGGCATGTGTCTGGCATTTCTCTCTCTGTCTCCTGATGTCTAATAAGAACACAAGCCAGTTTGAATTAGGGCCCATACTAAGAACTTTTTAAACCTAATTACCTCTTTAAAGGCCCTAGCCTCAAGTACAGCCACATTCTGAAGCATGGAAAACTAGGGCTTTAACATATGAATTTTGTGGGGGCTGAACTCAACCATTGAATAGTATACATACACATATGGATATTTATAGGTACGTCCACATGATTAAATCATAGCCAGGCATCCTGCTGCAAGATTTGGCCCATTATGTCATCTTTCTCTACATCCAGACAGAAAGTNAGATGTTTTTCTGAAACTCTCTTGCTTTTTTGATGATCCTAGTCTCATTTAAATGAACAATTTTCAAAACAATATAATACTTGCACAAAATAAAAGCACATATCAATGAAAAGCCACAAATAGTTTGGCATATAAAGCCTCACTATGTATAAAAAGGTAAGCTTCAAAATCAGGTTAATCAAAAAAAAATTATATTGAAAAATGATGTCAAGATAATGGAATAACAATTTTGATTTAAAAAAATTGTAAAGGATGAATGTTAATCTATTTATTGTACTATCCTCCTAAGTAAATTACAATCAATTAAAGGGTTTTACATTAAAAACAAGATATGATAGAAAACAAGAGTGGCCAAAACAGAATAGGATCTATCAAAACCGAGGAGAAATTTAACTTTCTCTGCTATGTAATGATGGCTGTATCCCCAGAGAAAATTTGAAGATTAATATATACATATTAAAAGTGTTATAAGCTTAATATCAGGGATGATGCAAAAGTAATTGCAGTTTTGCATTGTTGAACATTGTTCCTTCATAATGGAATACATTCATAAATAAATGTGGTTATGGTATATATCATTTAATGTACATTTCTTGCTTTATTTATTTATTGCTAATGACATTACCTGCTGTTTATTTGATATTTATTTTAGACTGTGGAAACAACGTTAGACAAAAAGAGAGTTCGAGTGATTTTTTAAAAAACTTCAGTCATAAAGCAGTGGAGACAACTCACAATATCAACAATGCATTTAACCCAGGCAGTGGTGGTTCAAGAAGTTTTGCAAAGTTTTGCCTTGAAGATGAGGAGAATAGTGACCGGCCATCAGAAACTGACAAGGACCAATCGAGAGCCATCGTTGACGATAACGCTCTTATAACCACATGAGAAGTGGCCCAAGAACTCAACGTCAACCATTCTGTGGTCACTCAGCATTTGAAGCAAATTGGAAAGGTGGAAAAGCTTGATAAGTGGGTATCTCACCAGCTGGCTGAAAATCAAACAAAATTGTCATTCTGAAATGTCGTCTCTTACTGTATGCAACAGTGAACCGTTTCTCCATCAGATTGTGATTTATGACAAAATGTGGATCCTATGACAACCAGCAGCAACCAGCTCAGTGGTTGGACTGAGAAGAGGCTCGAAGCACTTCCATGGGAAAAAAAAAGGTCATAGCCACCGTTTGGTGGTCTCCTGCTGGTCCGATCCACTACAGCTTTCTGAATCCTGGCAAAATCATTACATCTGAGAAATATGCTCAGGAAAGCGATGAGAAACGTGAGCGCTGCAGTGGCTGCAGCTGGCATTGGTCAGCAGAAAGGGCCCGATGTTTCTCAAAGGGCCCAACCACATGTCGCACAACCAGGGCTTCAAAAGGTGAACGAATTGGCCTGTGAAGNCCAGCGTTTCTCATGATTTCCTCTGCATAGAATTTTAAAAAGCAGGGTGACAATATACAGCCTTGACGTAATCCTTTCCCCATTTGGAACCAGTCTGTTGTTTCATGTCCAGTTCTAACTGTTGCTTCCTGACCTGCATATAGGTTTCTCAAGAGGCAGGTCAGGTGGTAGAATTTTCCACAGTTTATTGTGATCTACACAGTCAAAGGCTTTGGCATAGTCAATAAAGCAGAAATAGATGTTTTTCTGAAACTCTTTTGCTTTTTTGATGATCTTAGTCTCATTTAAATGAACAATTTTCAAAATAATATAATACTTGCACAAAATAAAAGCACATATCAATGAAAAGCCACAAATAGTTTGGCATATAAAGTCTCACTATGTATAAAAAGGTAAGCTTCAAAATTAGGTTAATCAAAAAAAATTATATTGAAAAATGATGTCAAGATAATGGAATAACAATTTTGATTTTAAAAAATTGTAAAGGATGAATGTTAATCTATTTATTGTACTATCCTCCTAAGTAAATTACAATCAATTAAAGGGTTTTACATTAAAAACAAGATATGATAGAAAACAAGAGTGGCCAAAACAGAATAGGATCTATCAAAACCGAGGAGAAATTTAACTTTCTCTGCTATGTAATGATGGCTGTATCCCCAGAGAAAATTTGAAGATTAATATATACATATTAAAAGTGTTATAAGCTTAATATCAGGGATGATGCAAAAGTAATTGCAGTTTTGCATTGTTGAACATTGTTCCTTCATAATGGAATACATTCATAAATAAATGTGGTTATGGTATATATCATTTAATGTACATTTCTTGCTTTATTTATTTATTGCTAATGACATTACCTGCTGTTTATTTGATATTTATTTTAGACTGTGGACACAACGTTAGACAAAAAGAGAGTTCGAGTGATTTTTTAAAAAAACTTCAGTCATAAAGCAGTGGAGACAACTCACAATATCAACAATGCATTTAACCCAGGCAGTGGTGGTTCAAGAAGTTTTGCAAAGTTTTGCCTTGAAGATGAGGAGAATAGTGACCGGCCATCAGAAACTGACAAGGACCAATCGAGAGCCATCGTTGACGATAACGCTCTTATAACCACATGAGAAGTGGCCCAAGAACTCAACGTCAACCATTCTGTGGTCACTCAGCATTTGAAGCAAATTGGAAAGGTGGAAAAGCTTGATAAGTGGGTATCTCACCAGCTGGCTGAAAATCAAACAAAATTGTCATTCTGAAATGTCGTCTCTTACTGTATGCAACAGTGAACCGTTTCTCCATCAGATTGTGATTTATGACAAAATGTGGATCCTATGACAACCAGCAGCAACCAGCTCAGTGGTTGGACTGAGAAGAGGCTCGAAGCACTTCCATGGGAAAAAAAAAGGTCATAGCCACCGTTTGGTGGTCTCCTGCTGGTCCGATCCACTACAGCTTTCTGAATCCTGGCAAAATCATTACATCTGAGAAATATGCTCAGGAAAGCGATGAGAAACGTGAGCGCTGCAGTGGCTGCAGCTGGCATTGGTCAGCAGAAAGGGCCCGATGTTTCTCAAAGGGCCCAACCACATGTCGCACAACCAGGGCTTCAAAAGGTGAACGAATTGGCCTGTGAAGTTTTGCCTCATCCGTCATATTCATCTGACCTCTAGCCAACCAGCTACTATTTCTTCAAGCATCTTGACAGTGTTTTGCAGGGAAAAACACTTCCACAGCCAGCAGGAAGCAGAAAATGCCTTCCAAGAGTTTGTTGAATCCCTGAAGCAATTTTCCTGAAGGATTTTTACACACATGAATAAAGCAAACATATTCCTTATTGGCAAAAATGAGCCTAGTTATAATAATTTAAAATTCATGGTCTGAGGTCGCAATTACGTTTGTACCAACTCACTACTTTAAAAAGGCCAAACATTGATTCTGTGCAAAGATTTTACTCAATCTATAACATCAATTCACTGAAAAATACATGGACAGAGTATACGAAGCAATGAGTCAGCCCTAATTTAAAAACTCATAAAATATAAGCAACCAAAACAACATTTTAGATTTATTAAATAAATGTATTGTTTAAAAATGGAAAGGCATTACTACTTGTTGGTAAGCCTGACACGCACATTCATCAATCTTGAGAGGATAACCACAAACAAGACTTTGAATAAGCAGCATGCTGGTGTAAAACAAGGCCCCGAACAATGGTCATATCTGGTGAGGAAGGAATTCTACTCCTGGACTTTATCCTAAGCAGACAAATATATGGTATGTGGCTGCTTATCTAGTATACAGTATGCACGCGTGCTCAGTTGTGTCCAATTCCTTGTGATTCTTTGGTCTGCAGCCTGCCAGGCTCCTCTGTCCACGGGATTTTCCAGGCAAGAATACTGGAGTGGGTTGCCATTTCTTCCACCAGAGGATCTTCCAGACTCAGGGATTAAACCCATGTCTCCTGTGTCTCCTGCATTGCAAGAGGGTTCTTTACCAGCTGAGCCATCAGGGAAGCCGATTATCTAATACAGCCTCAAATAGGGTGCAGCAGTTTCCCTGGGATGCATGTAGCAAGTCACATGGGCATGATAAAAATGGATTTAATTGTGAAAATAAAATAAAAGACTATTGACCTGATGTTTAAAATAATATACGATTATGTAAGCATGGAGAAATAGACAACATGCAGTAATACAAATTGTTTTGAATCTGGGTGGTTATGTTAAGGATGATTTATAGGTAAGACTTCCCTGGTGGCTCAGATGGTAAAGCGTCTGCCTACAATGTGCGACACCCAGCGTCAATCCCTGGGTTGGAAAGATGCCCTGGAGAAGGCAATGGCACCCCACTCAAGTACTCTCGCCGGGAAAATCCCATGGACAGAGGAGCCTGGTAGGCTACAGTCCGTGGGGTCACAAAGAGTCAGACATGACCTAGCGACTTTACTTTCTTTCTTCTCACTGCTTTAAAAATTTCTCTTTAAATTAGCATTTTCACTCCTATTCGCCATTTTTTGTACATCAAATTGAAATGAATTCAGCTAGTGTTACTCCGTTAAGAAGTTTAAATTTGTTGTCAGTTTTAGAGTAGAGNCAGTCCGTGGGGTCACAAAGAGTCAGACATGACCTAGCGACTTTACTTTCTTTCTTCTCACTGCTTTAAAAATTTCTCTTTAAATTAGCATTTTCACTCCTATTCGCCATTTTTTGTACATCAAATTGAAATGAATTCAGCTAGTGTTACTCCGTTAAGAAGTTTAAATTTTTTGTCAGTTTTAGAGTAGAGGACTTTCCATCTCTTTTCCTCTCTTGGCTTTGCTCCCTTTGCTTGTGTGTGTGTGTGTGTGGTGATGGTGGTGGGGAGTTTGCACATGTGTGATCCTTTTGCCATTCAGCCAGCTAATCCTCAGAGAGATATGCATTGTTTCTGAGGCTGCGAAAGCCTCAAGGAAGCAATGTGAGCTGTGCACTTTCAACTCCTCTGCTTCCTGCTGCTCCAGGCTCACTGTAAATGCTGTAAAGTGGTGTTATCTTCTTCCTATCTTGATAGATACCAGGTTGAAAGAGCATCGTTTTGGCCGACAGGCAGTAGATCCTCCCCTTTGTTCTATTTAACCAAAATCACTGAATAACAGCCTCAGGAGACTGGCACCAGCTCCAACTCAGCTTGAACCTCCACTGGGAAATGGCCTCCACCCAAATCTCAGATACCAGGTGTTTAGTAGTGATGGTGGGTGATATATTTTTGTTTTGCTTTTTTTGCCATTTATATAATACCTTTACTGACAAAGTACTATGCTTTTAGTACTATCCCTTTTAAAAAAGGGATTTAAACTACTGGAATGTGTTTGAGGCTAATATTTTTTCAGTGACACCTCTCACCCCCTACTCCTAACATGTGCATTCTGAAGAAGCTGGAATTCCTCCATAGGAGGCTGACAAGGAGACTCCATGGGCTCTTGTCAAGGATGTCTATTTCAATTCATTTCGTTGCACTTCATTTCTCTTCTTTTTTCCAATACATTTTCTGCCAAACTCCGAGACAGGCCTTTGTGATATGTCAGTGATCAGAGAGGAAGCCCTGCTCTCAAGTCGCTCACTGTCTAGGGGGCAGACAGACAGATAAACAGAGTGCTCCAGAACAATGTGCTGAATGTCCTGCCTTGGTGCAGGCAGGATCTGCCAGAGAAAAGAGGTCCTAACATGTTCTGAGCCTTCAGGGGATGGAAGCCGTCTGGAGAAACTTCAGAGAAGGACTTCAGAGAACTGCCGAAGGGAAGAAGAAGAAACAGCAGGGATGTCAAAAGTTTAGCATGTGGCTGCAGATACTGGGTTGGCCAAAATGTTTGTTTGGCTTTCCGTAAGCTGTTATGGGAAAAATCCGGACAAACGTTTTGGACAACTCAATATTTGAACATTTTTTTTAAATTTTTTATTTTTTTGCCTACAAGAGTCTTCATTGAGACACGCGGACTTTCTCTAGGTGCAGGACACAGGGTCTTCTCTAGTTATGGCTCATGGGCTCCAGAGCGCAGGGGTTCAGTAGTTGGGGCAAGTTGCTCCTCTGCATGTGAGATCTTAGTTCCCCAACCAGGAATTGAACACACATGCCCTGCATTGGTCCCCTGGAGGAGGAAATGGCACCCCACTCCAGTATTCTTGCCTGGGAAATCCCATGGACAGAGAGCCTGACAGGCTACATTTCATGGGGTCACAAAGAGTCCGATGAGACTGAGTGACTAAGCAAGAAAGGCCCCCTGCATTATTAGAACGTGGATTCTTAACCTCCCAAGCACCAGCTAAATCCGCCCCCGACAGCTTTTGAAAGCAAGGCCAGAGTATAAATAGACTAGGTATGGGATCTGTTCTGTGAACTGATGTGTGTGTGTGTGTGTGCACATAGCTGGTTCTTTGGGCATTCAGCCAGCTAATCAGGTAACTGGTATTTCCAACATGGAACATAATGTCTGCCATGCAGATACAGTTAACATGCAGTGGATTCTTGATTGAATAAGTGAATGGAAGCCCCTACTTAGTCTGAGATAAAATTAAAACCAAGACATGAAAGTTTTACTCATAATTCTCAGGCCCTCAGGGGAAGCGAAACACTTGCAGTTTTAACACTGGGGGCAGAAAAGAGTCTAGACCTTTCACTTTGAAGAGATGATACTGTTACTCACCTGAGAAAAGTTGTGAGCAGCCTCCTCTCCTTTCTAATGGCAAGCCTGGAGCTGCTGCTGAACACAGGGCTTGACTTCCTGTTATAAATGACAGGAATCAGTTCAGTTCAGTCACTCAGTCGTGTCCAACTGACTGCAGCACTCCCTGTCCATCACCAAATCCCAGGGCTTGCTCAAACTAATGCCCATTGTGTCGGTGATGCCATCCAACCATCTCATCCTCTGTCATCCCCTTCTCCTCTCACCTTCAATGCTTCCGGGCATCAGGATATTTTCAAATGAGTCAGTTCTTTGCATCAGGTGGCCAAAGTATTGGAATTTCAGCTTCAGTATCAGTCCTTCCAATGAATATTCAGGACTGATTTCCTTCAGGGTGGACTGGTTGGATCTCTTTGCTGTCCAAGGTACTCTCAAGAGTCTTCTCCAACACTACAGTTCACAAAATCNCCCACTTGACTTCACATTCCAGGATGTCTGTCTCTAGGTAAGTGATCATACCATCATGATTATCTGGGTCGTAAAGATCTTTTTTGTATAGTTCTTCTGCGTATTCTTGCCACCTCTTCTTAATATCTTCTCCATCTGCTCAGTAATAGCCAACTCTTTGAGCCTGCATGGATTGTAGCAAGCCAGTCTTTTCTCCCTGGGCTTTTTCAGGCAAAAATACTGAAGCGGTGTGCTATTTCTCCCTCCAGGGGATCTTCCCAACCCAGGGATCGAACCTGAATCTTCTGTGTCTCCTACACTGCAGGCAAATTCTTTACCCAGTGAGCCATCCGGGAAGCCTATAGATATGTATAATGCTATGTTATATACGTATTATATTATATATCTAATTACCTAAACTTCTGATCTGATATAAACTTTAGGAAGAATGTTTATCTTGATAGAGATGATGATATTAATCCTAAGAAATATAATCTAAACATGCCTGCTAAATATGTTAAACCAATATATTTTATAATAACCTTTATATAATCAATATACTAGAATCACAATGTATATAGTCATTATAACTAATTGTACTTCTATATTTTAATTTTGTTAGAGTCTATAAACTCAGTTCAATAAAGTTATGTGCACTTCATAAATTATTATTTGAACAATAAATTTGCATTAAGAAACTCAAACAAAGCTTAAATAACTTATTTAATCAATAGGAATTAAAATACTTTAGCCCAGGGTTTTATGAACTTTGTTTCAAGAAATAAAAAGCATCCTAAGTTAACATTTTCTCTGTTTCTATTATTAGTCACCATTGTGCAAACTGAGCTGTCTGGACCGCTATCAAGCTTTAAGAAGTAATCTAATCACTGTACCTTTTATCACTTTAAAAAATAGTCCAGCAGAGACATAAACCTGAGAATGAGAGAATAAATTTTTGTGCCAAATTTGAAACTCAAAGAATCTCATATACACTGAAATCTAATGTTTGCATAAGTTNAGTCACCATTGTGCAAACTGAGCTGTCTGGACCGCTATCAAGCTTTAAGAAGTAATCTAATCACTGTACCTTTTATCACTTTAAAAAATAGTCCAGCAGAGACATAAACCTGAGAATGAGAGAATAAATTTTTGTGCCAAATTTGAAACTCAAAGAATCTCATATACACTGAAATCTAATGTTTGCATAAGTTTATAAACAGGAAATTAGCCTTCAGCCAAAATCAACGTTAATATTTGGCAATTCTACCTATGTCCACATCTTCATTAAATTTCACCAAAGGTAACTAGATTTTCAGTGTCACAATTAATTTTCAGTTGGGGATGAGCATTTTGAAATAATACCTTTCTTGGTTTACCAAGTGCTGTCTCTCTGATCCTATTAGAAATGTGAAGTGAAGTGAAGTCACTCAGTTGTGTCTGACTCTTTGCAACCCTGTGGACTGTAGCCCGCTCAGGCTCCTCTGTCCATGGGATTCTCCAGGCAAGAATACTGGAGTGGGTTGCTATTTCCTTCTCCAGGGGAGCTTCCCAACCCAGGGATCGAACCTGGGTCTCCTGCATTGCACGCAGATGCTTTATCCTCTGAGCCACCAGGGAAGCCCATATTGGAAAGGTGAACTTGTTCCTTATTTCTTGTGTAAATGTGAGAACATCTAATCTGTTCTAATACTTGAAGAGAGAAGAGAAATTTATAGAAACCGTGTGTATTTATAACTGCTAAGAAATGTAAAGATTTACTCTAAAGGAAGTCTATGTCTAAGCTTTATTTAAGAACATTAAGTGCAGTAACTATAAACGAGATGGAAAAATGGAGTTAACAATATACACCTAAAGTCTAACAAGTGTTCAGCAATGTGAGGGACATAAAACAACTTTACTTTTTAGTTACATATAGTGTTCCCACGAGACCCAGGGAACAGGAGAGGTCTTTTAACCTATTGCTTCATTGGTGATGAAACTAGGTCAGCATGCAAACTAAATGTTTGCTTTAAGATTCATAGATCGCCGTGATTTCACTGATGTTGATCATTTAGCTGGAGCAAGTATTTAATTTCACATTTCAAATAATAATTCCTCCAGTTTGATTTTTTTTAAGTCCACAAAAGTGTATATTTTTCTATTTTAAAGAAAAAATACAGCAGGCAAAGGCTATTTTAATTGGAAATTTCACATGACAAACTCAAGCAGAGATTATTTCAGTCTCCCTTTCTTTTCAAATGTCAGAGGATGGCTCAGAAGATGTCTTCAGGGTAACCATGTTCCTGCCATAGTTCACAGCCCACAGAAACCTGACAAGCAAAAATTCACACCATGAATTATCATGTCATGGTCGTAGCTGTGGTGACACAAACTGCAAAAGAACTCGCTTTCCAAGCCTCAAAGACAGGAAGAAAGAGGATGAATCAAGCTAAGGGATTCATTTGGTCCTTCTTGCCGTAAGTACATCATATGCCAATATTTTTTTCTTATTTTTACCTTTTTTTGAGACAACCTAATTAACACCAGTTAAAAGGACTTGAGAGTAAGAAAGAGGGAAAGATTTTACTGAATAGCTTAAGAGAAATTGAGTAAGATGGGATTTACACCTCTTTTGAATCACTTTTAGAAAAGTTGTACATTCCTGTTAGATCATTTATCCAAGAGGAGCAAGCCCTTGCTTTAATCATTGCAATCAAACCTTCTATTCACCTGCTGAATGGGTCATTTCCATTTTTTTTTCTGTTTTTTTTTTTTTTTTNACTGAATAGCTTAAGAGAAATTGAGTAAGATGGGATTTACACCTCTTTTGAATCACTTTTAGAAAAGTTGTACATTCCTGTTAGATCATTTATCCAAGAGGAGCAAGCCCTTGCTTTAATCATTGCAATCAAACCTTCTATTCACCTGCTGAATGGGTCATTTCCATTTTTTTTTCTGTTTTTTTTTTTTTTTTTAATTTTAGACTTTGTCAAAATACCAACAGAATAGAAAATAAAAAGTTGACTTCTGGTCTCTCTTCCTGCTATCTAAAAGCAGCAGCTGTGTGCTCTGATATGATATTTATCTTACATAAAGCTAATAGAAATTTAAATATCCTCTCTCTTCAGAATTTAATAACTGTACTTCTGCTCAGAATACTTTCCAATATATATTTGTGTGTATAATTAAAAAATAGAATGTATGAAGTAGTCTTAACCTTTAACCAAAACCAAAATGGTTTCTTATTTTCATTCAATTGTAAATAACAGATATTTTGACCTCTCTTGCTTCCCTTGCACAATATCCCATGGTTCTTATATTATAATTTCTGATCTTTATTCTAAATGTCCTGGGTTTCTTTGTGGTTCNTACTTTCCAATATATATTTGTGTGTATAATTAAAAAATAGAATGTATGAAGTAGTCTTAACCTTTAACCAAAACCAAAATGGTTTCTTATTTTCATTCAATTGTAAATAACAGATATTTTGACCTCTCTTGCTTCCCTTGCACAATATCCCATGGTTCTTATATTATAATTTCTGATCTTTATTCTAAATGTCCTGGGTTTCTTTGTGGTTCAGTGTTAAACTTTTTTAAGAAATATATCCATTGTTTCTCTTTCTCTGTGATGCAATTCATTGTCTTGCACAGGTGTAGTTGTTCTGCATGTTTTTTCGTGATAGTTTCCCTTTAGGATTATTTTTTAATCCCTAAAATATCTACTCTGTAATTATGTTAATCTGACCTCATAAATCAAGACTGTCAGGTTTTTTTTTTCATGTCTTTATCGCCCTTTTCCAAATTCTGCTTNTATCCATTGTTTCTCTTTCTCTGTGATGCAATTCATTGTCTTGCACAGGTGTAGTTGTTCTGCATGTTTTTTCGTGATAGTTTCCCTTTAGGATTATTTTTTAATCCCTAAAATATCTACTCTGTAATTATGTTAATCTGACCTCATAAATCAAGACTGTCAGGTTTTTTTTTTCATGTCTTTATCGCCCTTTTCCAAATTCTGCTTAAATCTGTACCTGAATACCCCAAATAAGGATTGAGCCAAAATTTCAGGATATTTTAATTCCATAAACAGTGCAATATTCAGTGACCTACTAGAAATAAAAGGAAATGAATTTAGAAATTATTTGCTTTCAGAACAAAATAAACATTTAAAATATATGGGAAACTGATGAAACTAAATTAATAACCATATGATTAATAATAATGAGTAACAATAAAATGATTAAATTAGGCATATGATATTTTTAATCTTTATAAGGACTTAGTTTGACTCATAGGTTAAATACCATTTTGTCATTTCACATATTTTATTCAAAAATAAAGGCTGTGGTACATGCAAGGAGGAATGGTGAAGTAAGAGGGAGAGGGTAAGAATTAACACGTAAATTGCATACTGCAATCCACATAGTATTCTCTCCTAGGAATTATGTGCACTATCTGAATGTAGTCCTGGAAGGAAGCTATTAGCGATGCTTACCAGTTGGGTAAACCTACTTCAAGATTAGCTCATACTTTGCTCGTCTAACTTAATTACCATCAAACTTGAGATTTTGCTAGAAGATAAACTAAGACATATTAAAAAATTTAAATGTTTATTTGAACGAAACTCAACTCAGTAGGGCAGCATCCAGTCTAACAGATAGACGGGAGCTCTGAGGAACTGTATAAAATGAAATATGTTCATAGACAGAAGCAGATAGGAACAAGTAAATTTTTCTTGGCAAAAAGGGTGTTGGTTATTGCAAGCTTGCTTTCCTTTAATGGATGGCTGAGGTCTATCAGGCAGATAACTAGTGCTGATCAGGTGATTCCTGATCGGTTTAAAATTTCATTTGAAACTAGTTTACAGAGCCAACTGTAATTAAATCTCCTTTTGATGACATGGGCTTTAACATAAGAGCCTCCATTTTGGGGTCTGTAGGAGCCTGGTGGGCTGCGTCCATGGGGTCGCACAGACTCAGACACGACTGCGGTGACTTAGCGGCAGCAGTCTTCTTTCTAACAAAACACAAAGAAAATTAAATTAGAAAGATGCAAATATTATTCAGCAATTATTTAACAAATAACTAGTGGAAGTGTCATTTTTTTAAGAGAAAAATCTTATTTTCTAGAAAGTTAATTTCTCTAATAATTTCAGTAATAAACAATGATTGTATATCATGTTTCCCATAATATTCACTTATTGACCTTTATTTAGAACCAAAATAAATTGGCATGAATACCTCACACTGTGATGTCTAACAAAGTCCCAGGGCTCTAGTCTCTAAGCTAATGCCAGTTGTGGACCCCAGGAGTGTCTCCACATGTTGCCACGTGTGCTCTAGGGAGCAAAATTGCACCAATTAAGTACACTGCTCTAAATGGAATGGAGGAGTATACTGGTTGAAAAACAACACCCCCCCCCAAATTCACTTCTACCTGGAACCTGCGAATGTGATCTTTCTTGAAAGTAGGGTCTTTGCAGAGTAATCAAGTTAAAATGAGCTCATACTGCATTAGAGGGGTCCCTAAACCCAATGACTAGTGTCTTCATAAAAGGAATAAGAAGGACTCCTGTCAGAGCAGACAGAAGAACGAAAGCTGAGTGGTGGTGGATGTAAAGACTGGAACGATGCAGTTATAAGCCAAAGAGTGCTAAGGGTTACCAATAACCCCCAGAAGCCAGGAGAGAGGCAGTGACGTTTCTTTCCTACTGTCCTCAAAGAGAACACAGCTCTGCTGACAACCTATCTCCAACTTTAGCTTCCATGACTGCGTGAGAATAAATTTCTGTTGTTGTAAGCCACCCAGTTTGAGGTACTTGTCTTGGCAGTCCTAGGAAATGCATCTAGAAGCGGTCATCGGATGATTATAAGCAAGAGGGCATCACGGGATGTCAGTCTTAACTTGATCACCTCGGATGCAATAGAACTGATAGACATTGGCTAGAGGTGGGGGTCTGAGAGCAGGAATCCAGTCAGAAGCCCAGTGCAGCGTGAAAGACAGATGGTGGCGGGTTGGGCCAGAGAGACCTCCTTGGAAGTGGGAGAAGAAGTTGGATCCTCTATGTGTTTTTTGCATAAATTGACAGGATATACTGATGGGTTTGATATGGAATATGGGAGAAAGAGTGCAGTTAACAAAAGTTCCAACTTTATACTGAGAGCCCAGAAGGAAACAGAGAAGACCATGAGTGGAGCACGCAGAGAGAAGATCAGCAGATTTGTTTGGGAAGCGTTAAGTGTGAGATGTTATGAGATGCCCACGTGGAGCTATATAGTAGGTAGTTTGATCTATTAGTCATAAGTTCAGGGAGAGATTCATGCTAGAGATACATTTAAAAATCATTTGCATTAAAAAATTAAGCAATAAGATTGAATCAGAAAACTAAGGGAGTGTGTAGAGATGGATAAAGAAAGGTTTACCTTCAAGTTATAAGGCCAGTAATGAAAGAAGAAATCTTCAAATGATGATGAAAATGAACCACAAGTGAGATGCTACCCAATCAAGAGGAAGTTGCTTTCTGGAACCAGTCTTCTTACGTTTAGTTCTATTATATGAAACTTCTCTTATAAAAGTAGTTTAATGAGACAAGTTTTAAAATAAATTGTATACTAAGAAAGTATCAAAAGGTATTTTTAATTTTATTTGCAGCAGGTCAAAATGCATTTGGTGATTACTTGGTAAAAATAACTGAAAAAGTCAGGACCTTGAATCTATGTTTTGTTGGACTATGAATAGAAAGTTTCCTCTCAATTCAGTTAGTTAAGATGTCTGTCTGATATTGTTCTCAGCCTAGAAAGGATATCTCTGCATGATAAGAAGAATACTAGGTGATGATTGCAAATACTTCCCGTAGCTGAGTTTTTCCATTTTGTGTAAACACAGACTTTTACTATTCACTAAAAAATAAAAGAAAAAGAAAAAACGGGGAAGCATTTCAGTGGATATTTTGGATTTTTATATTCAGGCAACTAGATCTAGATATTTGAGTAAATATCTATGTTGAAATTGTAAAGAAAAAAATGAGTCTCCATTTGATCATAAATTATGCTGTGGGATCAGGCATGTCCCAACAGGAAACAGATGAACCATGGGAATAGGATAAAACAGGGTTTATTTACAACATGGGTAATTTATAAAGGTGCAGGAATAGGGAAATCAGAAGGAATAGTGCAGTAATCCAGAGTTTATAGTAAACAATGTGTTCCCACTCAGTCTTAAGGGATAAGAGAGAGAGACTGGTTGGCAAAACCTAAAAGGAGATAATTGTGTAGTCAACTCTTTAAGAATAGTCACCATTTAGTTGAGGAACATGGCCAGCTTGAGGTAATCTCACAAGAAGGGATCTCATAGGATAAATATTCTGTCTTTACTTTCTTCCTTTTCTCTATCAAAAGTTAGAGGATAAGGAAACTTTTAATGTAACCCTTGCAAGTTAGCCTTCCAAGGAACAGATCATGCTAGAAAACAAAGGAAATTGACTAGGAAGGGGCAAAATGAAGCTATCCGACACAGGATGCTAAATTTCAGTTAGTCTGTTTCACACTTCTGTTGAATATATTATTCATATTAGGTAAAGAGTCTTTCTATTGCCACTGAAAGTCAGGCCATCATTAAGTCGATAAGCTTCTCTGACCACTTAAAGATTGTCTTAATTGAGAACAAATTTAATTAATTTTAAGTAAGAGCTAGTGTTCTTTATATATCTATGCCATTATATACCATAACAAGTTTCTCTCGTGTGAATGTGATGGAAGCACGAATGCTGAATCATGAAGCAATCATTTTAATAGGTCGGCTAATTCAATTTAAAGGGGAGGCATCCCTAGAATATTTCTTTTCAAAAGGCAAATGTTTCTTCTTCACAAATGTAAAGAAGATAGGCGAATTCCGAGAGGACACAAATGACTGTAGGGAAACAGCAGACGCACGTGACAGGCAGATGCGACATTTCTGGGAAACATAACTCACCTTGGAATTTCACTGTTGGACCTCTAGCTTAAGGTTCAATCACCCAAGAGCAGCGAATGCCGGAGCGGCCGTTTCTATATGGCCCTCACACTGCCAACCACCTTCATCCACTTCAGTTTCAGTATCAGGAAAACAGAAAAGTCAACATTCACTTGTAAAGACCGGGGTCATTTTATTAATTCATTCCTGTGATATGTTTGGCATCTCGGAGCATTCAAAATCCGTGACATTTTACAAAGTACTGTCATAGCTTTTCAGACTAATCACTTGCAAGTGCTTCAGATGTCACCTGAACAATGATGGCCGAATTGTTAACTCTTCTTTCTGAGGTTTATCTCTGTGAGCATGGAATCCATTATTCATGCTGATGACGCCGCAATAACACGCTGCGTGGTTTTATACTGAGTGAGCAATCCAGCAGCCTAGACTGAGAGAGAGAAAGGACTTAAAATGAAAGGTTAACGCCATTTTTTATAGCAGGTTGGCCCCTTTAAAATAGATGTACGGAAAGGTGGCCTCTAAGTTCTGCTGTACTTATTAGGCAGGGAGACATCGGAAATTATCCCTCACGATGTCAAAGTGGAGTCTTTCTTCCCAGGAAGAGGAGCTACATGGGGTCTGCACGGCAGCTGGCCTTTCCCATTGAAGCTGCCAGCCTGCCTGAGTTCTGATGCACTTTAGATGAAATTTCATCTTGGATATGAAGTCAAACTTTAAAACTGTGATAAAAACATGATAGTAAAAACGCTCTGCTAATGAACAATGCAAATTTCCAATCAAATATAAGGTTAGCCATCCCTGAAAAGTCTCCACACTGGTTTCAAGTAACAGTGAGAGCTTCCATTCTTGTTGTGAAAACCAAACGAAATTAATCATCTCTCAAAAAACATCAAGTGGAGTAAAGCAGTAATTACGTTTTTTCACAAGCTGCTCTTATATGAACCAGGAAATGATATTCTTTTCGGCCCATTCAAATTGCTGACTTTCTTTTGATACAGAAATATCCATTCTTTAGGGTTAAAAGCTACTGAAGGTGGTTTTTGCATATCAGCAACTAACCTACCAGAAATTGATGCAGCCATAACGTCTTGCAACATCCAACATACATATTTAGTACAATGAAGGGGAGAAACCCTAAATCGTAATGTTGTTTCTCCAAATTTAGTGCTACTTGGGGAAAAATCAATAACAATATTTGTAAGAGCCTGACAAAATTAGATTGCCGCATGTGTGAAAGAATAGTTGNAAATTGATGCAGCCATAACGTCTTGCAACATCCAACATACATATTTAGTACAATGAAGGGGAGAAACCCTAAATCGTAATGTTGTTTCTCCAAATTTAGTGCTACTTGGGGAAAAATCAATAACAATATTTGTAAGAGCCTGACAAAATTAGATTGCCGCATGTGTGAAAGAATAGTTGCACACAACTATTTTATTGAATTATAAGTATAATATATAGGTTGGTGTATGTAGTCCATTGATTTGTTTGTGCTTTGGATGTTTGCTAAAATAATGAATGGTTTCCATATGAACTAAAAATTCCCTATACAAAAGATACTGGGTTGCCAGCATATCGATATTTAGAAAAATACGTAATTTGGTCATGGCCACACTCCTACACTGGTTTAATACCTTAGCGTGGAACATATTTTTTATGTCTGCATGCTATATACTGATTTATTTATTAACTTCATGTTTAAATAAGTGTAATTGTTAGGAANACTTTGCAATATGTGGACTTCTGTGACTGGTTTTTGTCATTTAGCATAATGTTTTAACCTTTATAACTTTATTTTTTAAATTAAAAAAACTGTTTGGCTGTGCCATGCAGCATGTGGGATCCTGGTTCCCCGACCAGAGATTGAACCCCATGCCCCCTGCATTTACGGGATGAGTCTTAATCATTGGATCACCAGGAAAGTCCCAGCATCATATTTTCAAACTTCATCTGTGTTGTAGCATTTATCAGTAAGTCATTCCTTCTTCCTTTCCAAATATTATCCTATTACATGGATATTTTATACTCTGATTGTCTATTTATGAAAGTGAAGAAAGTGTTAGTTGCTCAATTGCGTCTGACTCTTTGTGACCCCATGAACTGTGGTCCGCCCGTCTCCTCTGTCCATGGAGTTCTCTAGGCAAGAATACTGGAGGAGGTTGCCATTTCCTTCTCCAGGGGATCTTCCCAAACCAGGGATCGAACCTGGGTCTACCTGCATTGGAGGCAGATTCTTTACCATCTGAGCCACCAGGGAAAACAGAATATTGTCATATTATATGAGTATATTATATTCTGATTGTCTATTTATATTTGATAGATGTTTTATCTTTTCCAAATCTAGGTTGCTATGAAAAATACTTTTACATTCATATGGGCATGGTTTTGCCTGAACGTATGTTTTATTTTTATTGGTAACATACATTGCTGGGATATATGGAAGCTCTATGTATAAAAATTTTAAGGAACTGCCAAATTATTACAAAGTTTCTATACGATTTTAAAATTCTACCATCAATGTACAAGGGTTCAAATTTCTCCTCATTTTCCACAATATATGCTATTATCTCTCTCATTTATTTTATCCGTTCTAGGGAATACAAACTGATTCTGATTTGCATTTCCCTAGTGACTAATAGAAGGCTTTGCTGGTGGTTCAGATGGTGAGGAATCTTCCTGCAATGCAGGAGACCAGGGTTTGATCCCTGGATTGGGAAGTTCCCCTGGAGAAAGGCAACCCACTCCAGTATTCTTGCCTGAAGAATCCCCATGGACAGAGGAGCCTGGTGGGCTCCAATCAATGAGAATTAAAAAGAGTCAGAAGGGACTTAGCAACTAAGCAACAACAACGTGACTAATAGCAAAGAACATAGTTTTTTGTTGTTCTTCTTATAGACCAGTTCTATATCTCATTTAGAGAAATGGCTATTCAAATATACTGTCCAATTTTTAAGTGGGTTATTTGCTCTTCTGTTGCGTAAGTATAAGTTCTTTATATTTTTGATAAAAGTCCATTGTCAGATTTATATTTTCACCTATTTTCTGGATTGTATTTTTAACTGTTGATTTCATGCTTTGAAGCACAAAATAGTTTAATTTTGAAGAAGCAGAACTTATTTATTTTTTATTGGGCTTTTTGTGTAATAGCCATATTCAGTTCAGTTAATTTTTGTAAATAATATGATATAAAGGTCTAGCTTTATTTCTATATGGATATTCAGTTCCTCCAGCAGCATTTCTTGACAAGACTATTCTTATCTCATTGTGATGTCATGGTATTTTTGTCCAAAAATTAATTAACCTTAACTGCCATGAGATTTTTTTTTCTGGACTCTCAGTTCTATTCCTTTGATCTATAAGTCTGTCCTATGACTATACCACATTGTCTAATTATTGGATCTTTGAGTAAACTATGAAATTGGGCAACGAGAATGTTCCAGGCTTATTCTTCCTTTTCAAGACATTTTGGTTAATCTGACTCTTTTCATTTCAACATAGACTTTAATATAAATATGTTATAAAATACAGCTGGGATTTTCATATTTTTTTCACTTGTGTAGAGTCAATGCTTTTTAATAATGCTTCCTCACAGTGAGCATTCCCTAATTAATAATTAAATAAATCAAGTACACCAAACTCTGACCTAACAGAGTTAGATCTAACTCATTCATTCAAATTCATGAATGATGAGTTCAGTTCAGTTCAGATGCTCAGTCGTGTCCACCTCTTTATGACCCAGTGGACTGGAGCACACCAGGCCTCCCTGTCCATCACCAACTTCCAAAGTTTACTCTCCAACCAGGCTATCCAATCATTTCATCCTCTGTCATCCCCTTCTCCTCCCACCTTCAATATTTCCCAGCATCAGGGTCTTTTCAAATGAGTCAGTTCTTCACATCAGGTGGCCAAATTAGTGGAGTTTCAGCTTCAGTATCAGTCCTTCCAATGAATATTCAAGACTCATTTCCTTTAAGAGTCACTGATTGGATCTCCTTGNCCCACCTTCAATATTTCCCAGCATCAGGGTCTTTTCAAATGAGTCAGTTCTTCACATCAGGTGGCCAAATTAGTGGAGTTTCAGCTTCAGTATCAGTCCTTCCAATGAATATTCAAGACTCATTTCCTTTAAGAGTCACTGATTGGATCTCCTTGTCGTCCAAGAGACTCTCAAGAGTCTGCTCCAACACCACAGTTCAAAGGCATCAATTCTTCGGCACTCTGCTTTCTTTATGGTCCAGCTCTCACATCCATACATGACTACTAGAAAAACCATAGCTTTGACTAGATGGACCTTTGCTGGCAAAGTAATGTCTCTGCTTTATAATATGCTGTCTAGGTTGGTCATAGTTTACTTCCAAGGGGCAAATGTCTTTTAATTTCATGTCTGCAGTCACCATCTGCAGTGATTTTGAAGCCCCCAAAAATAAAGTCTGCCACCGTTTCCCCATCTATTTGCCATGAAATAGATTTGCCGGATGCCATGATCTTAGTTTCCTGAATGTTGAGCTTTAAACCAACTTTTTTTTTTTAAATACAAATTTATTTATTCTAATTGGAGGTTAATTACTTTACAATATTGTATTGGTTTTGCCATACATCAGAATGAATCCGCCACAGGTATACAGGTGTTCCCCATCCTGAACCCCCCTCCTTCCTCCCTCCCCATACCATCCCTCTGGGTCATCTCAGTGCACCAGCCCCAAGCATCCAGTATCATGTATCGAACCTGGACTGACGATTTGTTTCATATATGACATTATACATGTTTCAATGCCATTCTCCCAAATCATCCCACCCTCTTCCTTCCCACAGAGTCCAAAAGACTGTTCTATACATCTATGTCAACTTCACTCTCCTCTTTCACTTTCATCGAGAAGTTTTTTAATTCCTTTTTGCCATAAGGGTGGTGTCATCTGCATATATGAGGTTTTTGTTATTTCTCCTGGCAATCTTGATTCCAGCTTGTGCTTCATCCAGCCCAGCATTTCATATGATGTACTCTTCAAATAAGTTAAATAAGCAGGGTGACAATATACAGTCTTGACAGACGTCTTTCCTGATTTGAAAGCAGTTTGTTATTCCATGTCCAGTTCTAACTTTTGCTTCCTAACCTGCATACAGATTTATCAGTAAGCAGGTAAGCTTGTATGGTAATCCCATCTCTTTAAGAATGTCCCACATTTTGTTGTGATCTACACAGTCAAAGGCTCTGGCATAGTCAAGAAAGAAGAAATATATGTTTTTATGGAATTCTCTTGCTTTTCATATGATACAAGAGATATTGTCAATTTGATTTCTGGTCCCTCTGCCTTTTTTAAATCCAGTTTGAACTTCTGGACGTTCACAGTTCACATACTGTTGAAGACCGGCTTGGAGAATTTTGAACATTACCTTGTTAGTGAGTGAGATGAGTGCAATTGTGCAGTAGTTTGAGCTTCTTTGGCTTTGGCTTTCTTGGGACTGGAATGAAAACGGACCTTTTCCAGTCCTGTGGCCACTGCTGAGTTTTCCAAATTTGCTGGCATATTGAGTGCAGCACTTCCACAGCACCATCTTTCAGGATTTGAAATAGCTCCACTGGAATTCCATCACCTCCACTAGCTTTGTTTGTTGTGACACTTCCTAAGGCCCACTTGACTTTGCATTCCAGGATGTCTGGTTGTAGATGAGTGATTACACCATCGTGATTACCTGGGTGGTGAAGATCTTTTTTGTACAGTTCCTCTGTGTATTCTTGCCACTTCTTCTTAATATCTTCTGCTTCTCTTAGGTCCATACCATTTCTCTCCTTTATCGAGCCCATCATTGCATGAAATTTTCCCTTGGTGTCTCTAATTTTCTTGAAAAGATCTCTAGTTTTTCCCATTCTGTTGTTTTCCTCCATTTCTTTGCACTGATTGCTGAGGAAGACTCTCTTATCTCTCCTTGCTATTCTTTGGAACTCTGCATTCAAGTGGGTATATTTTTTTTACAATATTCCTAAAGGCAATGTTACCATTTTTGAGAATAAAAAATACATTTTTCTCAGGAATATTTTCTTTGATTTTAGTCATATGATTTTGTTTTTTATATCTGTTTTTCAAAGCAGATAAAGGACTTTGGACTTTGTGCACAGAAAAAAAGTGTGATGGTTGCTATATGTACTGCATAAAAGATTGAGGTGCCCCCCGAAAGTCATTTGACCCCATTTTCCTATTGTATCTCTCTAAATGTAGAGCTTCTATACTCTGCTTCTCCTATTCCAACTATCCTTCATTTCTATCTCTCTCTCTCTCTCTAAACAAGAGCATTCTCCACTTTGGAGTGAAATCATGTGACTTTCCATTGATTCCTAGGTCAACCTCTTAACAGAAATTAATAAGGAACTCAGTCTCAGGGTCCAAGTTTCAAATTTTTCGTGCAAAAAAAAAAGGGGGAGGGTGCCCAACTTTGGCTGCCCACTTCAGTCATCCTATCCTTAACCACTTACTTTTGACCTGAGATCTCCAAAAATGTCATGGTCAGCAACTGAGACACATGTAGCTTGAATAATACTTCCCCAAACTGCAATGTCTGAACAGCGAATGTATGAAAGAAAAGGAGAAAGAAAAAATATATATAAGAAGTAATAAAATAGGGACTATTTGAGTAAAACAAACAAAAAAACAATCATTGAGAATATGGATATTTAAGCAGGGAAAATGGTTATGTATACGTGTGTGTGTGTGTGTGTGTGTATGTGCGTGCGTGTGTGTGTGTGTGTGTGTGTGTGCGCGCGTGTGCACATGCGCACTTGCATACTAAGTTGCTTCAGTCATATCCAACTCTGCGTGATCCCGTGGAATGGAGTCCACCACGCTCTTCTGTCCATATGAATATCTAGGCAAGAAAGCTGGCGTGGATTGCCAGGCTTCTTCCAGGGGAATCTCCCCAAACTAGGGAAGTAATCCATTGTCTTGCACATCTCCTGTATTGGCATGCAAGTTCTTTACCTCCAGCGTCACCTGGGAATGTGTCTGTTAAGTTGGAGGTCATCATTTGTTCTTCCAAACTTATGGAGAAAGTTACCTACTGAACCAGTTTAAGTCTAGTCCTGAGTTTAGTAATTTCAGAATCCACATGTAAGATCTTGTACATATTTCTCATATGTTACATTTGATGTTAATATCTAAGTCAGTTTCATTATTTCTAAAGTTGGCACAATATTAATATCAAGTACTAACTGATAAGGGGCTTCCCTGGTGGCTCAGTGGTAAAGAATCTGCTTGCCAATGTAGGAGATGTGGGTTTGATCCCTGAGACCCAAAGACCCTCTGAAGAAGGAAATTGCAACCCATTCCAGTATTCTTACCTGGAGAATCCCATAGAAGGAGGAGCCGGCTGGGATACAGTCTGTGGTGTTGCAAAGAGTTGAACATAACTTAGGCACTGAGCACACACTAATTGATAAAGATTGAAGGAGATTATGGAAATAGCATCTATGTCTATTATAATCAAGATTATATTATGAGGACTTTGTCTCCCAGTTGTGTCTGACTCTTTGGGACTCCAAGGACTAGAGCCCACCAGGTTCCTCTGTGGGATTTTTCAGGCAAGAATACTGGAATGGATTGCCATTTCCTTCTCCCAACAGAAGGATTGAACCATGTCTCCTGTGTCTCTGCATCGCAGGCTAATTCTTTACTCACTGAGCCAAGATTATATTATATTCACTACAGGGGAGCGAGTGAACTAAGCTGAACTGAACTGAAGATAATGATAATGATTTTAAGATCAGTGCTTTTGCTCTCTCATATATTTGGATGTTTAGGGCAACTAGTCTGATATTTGGGGCCTCAGAATTAATGTTACAATAAGTAGCTCTGTGGTTTTGGCAAGTCATGCCGTCTTTCCTCACGTTGACACATCTGGAAAGAATAGCTTGATTTCGACTCCTATCTCCAGTTGGAGTCCATCTTATTGGCCTATACAGCAAAAGACAGTTGGTCTTCTTATGACACCATCAAATATAACTTTACTTCTTTAAAGCAGAGCGCTGATATGGGACATTTGTGGATGTGGGAGAGAAAACATAGGGTAAGTAAATGAAATCATTCTTGTAGCATAAAGGCAACACTCAAGCAACTACAAATAGGAGAGTCAGGCCCTGTTTTTTCAAATGACATCTTATATATACTCTGTTCTGCTTTCACTTTAAGGGATTTTCAGTGTATGCAAGCAAAATGTGCAGCTTATTTATTATAAAGCTAAAAGTCATAAAAGTCCTTCAAATGTTTCAATAAACATATGAAAAGATATTTTTCAAAAGTAAAGCCAACTAGCAATTTATTTTTCTCATGGCTTGAAATATGCTTAAATCAAATTTGATTCTATGACCCTCTTACACTCTACAGATACCGTAGTTTCTTCTTGACACTTTGATTACTTTATAGAAATGCATTTTCATTTGACTGGATAAATAGCTAGAGTTGGGGAGAAGTAAGCCTATTTAAAAAAAGAATATAAATATGGAGGTATCACCCCAGTCTCCCTAAATTCAATTGAAGTTAATTTAAGGCACATGTATTCTGTCATGTTCAGAAGATATATTATAATTAGTATAATATGCATTGTACTGGGAAGCCAATTAGCTTCCTCTAAGGACATGCCATTGGGTTTATCTGAAATAACAGAAATGCTCAGAGTTAATTGAGTTTGTCTTAGGCTAACAAGAAATTATGTCATATTAGAGAAAGATTTTAAAATACTAAAAGGTCAATCTGTACTGTTAAAAAAATCTGCACATAAATGTTTAATGAGAGATTGCCACAGAATAACATATGAACAAAACCATAATCTGTGCTTAGTCTTCTAATTGGATTGTTTTAAAGTTCTGCATTAGAATTAGGATGGTTTCTGCCATAGGTAACAGAAAACCAGATACAAAGTTACAAGTGCAATATAATATAGTGATAGATATATTGGAAGTTCACAGATGGCTCAAGCCTAACTTTTGACTTAACCTAGTGACCTTTGATCTTCTATGTGACTTTTAAATTGAAGCAACACTTTCTGACTTCTCTACTATATACTTGGTCATTCNCTTACACTCTACAGATACCGTAGTTTCTTCTTGACACTTTGATTACTTTATAGAAATGCATTTTCATTTGACTGGATAAATAGCTAGAGTTGAGGAGAAGTAAGCCTATTTAAAAAAAGAATATAAATATGGAGGTATCACCCCAGTCTCCCTAAATTCAATTGAAGTTAATTTAAGGCACATGTATTCTGTCATGTTCAGAAGATATATTATAATTAGTATAATATGCATTGTACTGGGAAGCCAATTAGCTTCCTCTAAGGACATGCCATTGGGTTTATCTGAAATAACAGAAATGCTCAGAGTTAATTGAGTTTGTCTTAGGCTAACAAGAAATTATGTCATATTAGAGAAAGATTTTAAAATACTAAAAGGTCAATCTGTACTGTTAAAAAAATCTGCACATAAATGTTTAATGAGAGATTGCCACAGAATAACATATGAACAAAACCATAATCTGTGCTTAGTCTTCTAATTGGATTGTTTTAAAGTTCTGCATTAGAATTAGGATGGTTTCTGCCATAGGTAACAGAAAACCAGATACAAAGTTACAAGTGCAATATAATATAGTGATAGATATATTGGAAGTTCACAGATGGCTCAAGCCTAACTTTTGACTTAACCTAGTGACCTTTGATCTTCTATGTGACTTTTAAATTGAAGCAACACTTTCTGACTTCTCTACTATATACTTGGTCATTCAGGGGATGAAAATGTCTCGTTTTTTATGGACAAAAAAAAAGGAAAGAAAAAATCATTATACTTATGGAAGTAAAGGAACTTCAAGCTATTCTGGCCACTATAGAAGTCTGGATCAACTAACCCACACTGTCTAAATATATATTTGGGGGGTGGGGGAGTTAGTATGCTTGAATACAATTAGGAAAAGTTTAATAATGGGAAAGTAGAAAGTCTATTGAGTAGACCGTCAGCAGTGTTCACCATAAACAAAAGGTCTGGAAATATTTGATAAGATTGAGGCACACTTAACTTTAAAGGTTTGCTTTGTTCTGTATAGCAACAATAATGATAAAAATATATCTTACAAAAAACATTCCAAACAGCAAATTCTGTATCCTCTATATGCCACTTAACCTCTGCGTATAAAGAAGAGTGCATTTGATTGCACTAGAATAATTATTCTAGTGATAGTCAAACTGAAATGTTTCTGTCTTACGTGACTCCGTGTGCATGTGTGCTCAGTCATGTCTGACCCGTTGGGACCCCCTGGACTGTAGCCCCCCAAGCTCCTCTGTCTATAGGGTTTTCCAGGCAAGAATACAAGAGTGGGTTGACATGTCTTTCTCTAGGGGATTTTCCTGACCCCAGAACTGAACCTGAGTCTACTGTATGGGCAGGTGGATTCTTTACAACCGAGCCACCTGGGAAGCCGTATATGACCCTATATAGGCATACAGTAAGAACTGAAGATACTCTTCTAGGCAAGGCCTTGGCGTCACTTCCCTTCACACATATCATGGTTTTTATTCTCCTCCATCTTTGCTCATGTTATACAATATCCTCCATATACCCCTTCTAACCACACGTCAAATTAATTTGTATCGTGACGATCTTTATTTTTTTTAATTAATTTATTTATTTTTGGTTGTGCTGAGTCTTTGTTGCTGTGAAGATCTTCCTCTAGTTGCATCAAGCGGGGACCACTCTTCATTGCAGTGGGTGGTTCCTGGACTCCAGAGCACAGGCTAGATNATCATGGTTTTTATTCTCCTCCATCTTTGCTCATGTTATACAATATCCTCCATATACCCCTTCTAACCACACGTCAAATTAATTTGTATCGTGACGATCTTTATTTTTTTTAATTAATTTATTTATTTTTGGTTGTGCTGAGTCTTTGTTGCTGTGAAGATCTTCCTCTAGTTGCATCAAGCGGGGACCACTCTTCATTGCAGTGGGTGGTTCCTGGACTCCAGAGCACAGGCTAGATAGCTGTGGCTCA
>SJYA01001422.1:0-94823 GCA_006410615.1 Neotragus moschatus
GGAATAAAATGGAGACAAATAAATGGCACCTGTTGAGAGCCACTGATAATTACCTGAACTTTTCAACAGTTGACAAGGATCAGTTCAGTTCAGTCCAGCCTCTCAGTTGTGTCCAACTCTTTGCAACCCCATGGACTATAGCATGCCAGGTTTCCCTGCCCATCACCAACTCCCAGAGCTTACTCAATTTCATGTCCACTGAGTCAGTGATTACATCCAGCCATCTCATCCTCTGTTGTCCCCTTCTCTTCCAGCCTTCAATCTTTCCCAGCATCAGGGGCTTTTCCAATGAGTCAGTTCTTCACATCAGGTGGCCAAAGTATTAGAGTTTCAGCTTCAGCATCAGTCCTTCCAATGAATATTCAGGACTGATTTCTTTTAGGATGGACTGGANCAATTTCATGTCCACTGAGTCAGTGATTACATCCAGCCATCTCATCCTCTATTGTCCCCTTCTCTTCCAGCCTTCAATCTTTCCCAGCATCAGGGGCTTTTCCAATGAGTCAGTTCTTCACATCAGGTGGCCAAAGTATTAGAGTTTCAGCTTCAGCATCAGTCCTTCCAATGAATATTCAGGACTGATTTCTTTTAGGATGGACTGGGTGGATCTCCTTGCAGTCCAAGGGACTCTCAAAAGTCTTCTCCAGCACCAGAGTTCAAAAGCATGAATTCTTTGGTGCTCAGCTTTTTTATGGTCCAAATCACATGTCTCATATGACAAGTATATATGACCTATAATAGCAATATCTAGTAAAGTGAGGGAAATCTTTTGTCTTCCATGAGACACAAGGAATCTGTATTTTTCTCATTCTACAAATTAATTTTTTTCCTATATGATATCATTTTATGTGTAAGAGATGATAAATATTATTTTGGACTTACATGATACAATTCCTTTCAGAATCCATAAAATGTCAACTCTAATCTTCAAACATGTTGCAAATGCTATCTTCCAAATAGCATCCATGTGGTGTCAAATAATTTATCACACACACAGTAATAAAAGATTAAAGTATGTGAAACTTAGTTTAGGAAACTTCAGCTATGAAAATCATGGCAAAATAAGGTGACTTTCACATAACTAAAAAACTTTGGATGAGCTCCAAGTAAAATCATCCACAGGAGTTAATTTTAAGTAAAGAAATCTGTAATTTTTATTGGGGAAAAGGGAATCAAAACATGATATGCTATGTCCCAGGTTATAGAAAATATTTTTACTTTTAATTAGCACTTTAGACCCTATATTTCAATTAATAGTCAAACTTTCTAGGAAAATATATGCTCATATCCCTATTTAAAAGAGGAGAAATTTAAAATTCAGAGATACTCAATGACTTGCTCAAGTTCAGACATCTACTCAGTGATATAAAATCAATGTTATTTTTAGACATTATGCACAGCGTACTAAAAAGCAGAGACATCATTTTGCCAACAAAGGTCCATATGGTCAAAACTATGATTTTTCTAGTAGTCATGTAGGATCGTGAGAGCTGGACCATAAAGAAGGCTGAGTGCCGAAGAATTGGTGCTTTCCAACAAAGATCTGTCTCATCAAGGCTATGGTTTTTCCAGTAGTCATGTATGGATGTGAGAGTTGGACTATAAGGAAAGCTGAGCACCAAAGAATTGATGCTTTGAACTGTGGTGTTGGAGAAGACCCTTGACAATCCCTTGGACTGCAAGGAGATCCAATCAGCCCATTATAAAGGAGATTAGTCCTGAGTGTTCATTGGAAGGACTGATGTTGAAGCTGAAACTCCAATACTTTGGCTACCTGATGCGAAGAGCTGACTAATTGGAAAAGACCCTGATCCTGGGAAAGATTGAGGACAGGAGGAGAAGGGGATGGCAGAAGATAAGATGGTTGGATTGCATCACCGACTCAATGGCATGAGTTTGAGTAAACTCTGAGAGTTGATGATGGACAGGGAAGCCTGGCATGCTGCATTCCATGGGGTTGCAAAGAGTCAGACATGACTGAGAGACTGAACTGAACTGAACTGAACTGAATTTTGCTGAAGAAGATTCTTGAGAGTCCCTTGTACTGCAAGGAGTTCAAATCAGTCAGTTGTAAGGGAAATCAACCCTTAATATTCACTGGAAGGACTGATGCTGAAGCTCCAATATTTTGGCCACCTGATGTGAAGAGCCAACTCATTGGAAAAGACCGTGATGCTGAGAAAGACTGAAAGCAAAAGGTGAAGGGGATAAGATGATTAGACAGCTTCACCGACTCAACAGACATGAATTTGAGGAAACTCCAGGAGATAGTGGAGGACAGGGAAGCCTGGCTAGCTGCAGTCCATGGGATAGAAAAGAGTTGCATATAACTTAGCAACTGAACGACAACAGAACACCTTCAAAAAGATTATTCTGCTTGTGAGAAGATCTTATTTATGACCCCTCAAATTATATTGAGTAAACAGTTTCAGTTATTGAAGAAAACCTGTGTGATTTTTCCTACTGTATGTTACCATGAAATGTCAGGGCTGTTTTTCTGGAAGGAAAAAATACTAGAGATGATAGTTTATTTGTGGTTGTTTAGTCGTGTCTGATTCTTTTGTGACCCCACGTACTGTGGCCTGCCAGGCTCCTCTGTTCATGGGACTTTCCAGGCAAGAATACTGTAGTGGGTTGCCAACCCCTTCTCCAGTGGATCTTCCCAACCCAGAGTTCGAACCCATGTCTCCTGCATTGCAGGTGGATTCTTTACCACTGAGCCACCTGTGAAGCCTCAATGGTTTATTTACTGTTATATAATTTATTGAAATCTTTTCATTAAAATTTTAGATTTGAAAGTCAGTAGAAGCAGGTGGGTATTTCTATTTTCTCTGTCTTAGAGGAGAACCATAAACTGAAGCCCAGATGGTAAAGGAACTGGCCCAGGTGGTAAGTAAAAAGCTAGGCCTCACAGCTTCCAGCTCCTTCTGACTAGGGCACTTCTTATCCCTATTAGTTTCTTTCTTAAAAATGAAATGAAATACAGAAAATATTACTCTCATTCCTGCCTTTGAAACCATTGATTAAAACCATGCATTTTCATGATAATAAGGGATTGTTCTAAAGTCTTCCTAAGATGCAGAGACCACTGTATTATGTGTTCAAGATTATTTTATCTGGGTTATGGAAAGCAATCACTATAATTGTCTTTAAAAAGCAGTTAATTATATTGTACACTGAATGACTGATGAGAAGGGGATTGAGTTCAAGTGAGATCATTTAACTTATTTGTATATGAAAAACATCAAACTGAAAATCCTAGAAGATTCAACAGTTAGATTTTAAATAAAACTCTAATAGTCTTTTCTAGATTTCAGAACATGGTTAAATAAAAAAATAAATGAACTTCCAGGGTCATTTCACCATCTTTGGTAATAGGATTGATGATAATTTATAATGTGGAAATTTTATTTTTTTTAATCTTATTTTCTGTGTGCACCACTTGGATCACTGTTTTATTATCCATAGTTATATGTTTTATTTTTAGAGGAAATTACTGGATATTCTTTTATCTTCTTTGAATAGGTAGAATAGAAGCACTTATTTTACAGGGTGTAATGAGGCTATTTTGTGTGCATGAAATGAAGACAAGCCAATGGTTTTTCTCTTTACCAATCTTAACTCCTTTTAATCACTGTCATGACTGCAGAGTCATTAAAACAGTTACCTACATTGCCCACAGTAAGGTTTCCCAAATTCAGTAGCGGGATGTGTACATTTGATTTGTGAGAAAGTAAACGTGCAGAGATTAAAATGAAAAGAACACGAATTTTTGTATTAAAAGCACTAACTCTGGGAAAGGAGAAAGAAACAAAGTAAAATGAACTCCCAAATATAGATTGTTCTAAGACTGAGACTTTTTCATAATCTTTTTCTATGCAAACTTGTGGGGAAGTGACTGTAAGATTTATCCCTTAGAAGAGTTATATGTGTTGAATGTTAATTTCAATAAAGCAAAGCAGAGCTGTCAGTCACACATAGCTATAACTCTAGTAGATTTTTAGTTATCGTAAGATTAAACTAAGTCTACACCATGCCATAAGTACTTTTGCTATTTTCTGATTATAAAAACAACATGTAATAATTTTTAAATTACAAAGCAAAATAAATATAAGGGAAATAAAACTAAGCCATTAGCCCATCATTAATAATTATCTGAAACATTTAGAAGTTATACATACATTTCTGTGTTATATGCTCTGTAAATCTTATCATTAGGTGTTTCAACAAAACATTTTTCAAAGTTTGAATTTTTTTTTTCCTTTGAAATGAAGTGAAATTTGCTCAGTCATGTCTGGCTCTTTGCAGTCCCATAGACTATACAGTCCATGGAATTCTCCAGCTCAGAACACTGGAGTGGGTAACTTTTCCCTTCTCTAGGGAATCTTCCCAAACCAGGGTCTAAACCCAGGTCTCCTGCATTGCAGGTGGATTCTTTGCCACTCGAGCCACAAGAGAAGTCCTGTTTTCCTTTACTTCATCATAAATTAAACAATAAGCACTAAAGACAATAAAGCACTAAAATATTTTATACCATCAGTTCAGTTCAGTTCAGTCGCTCAGTTGTGTCTGACTCTTTGCAACCCCGTGAATTGCAGCACGCCAGGCCTCCCTGTCCATCACCATCTCCCGGAGTTCACTCAGACTCACACCCATCTAGTTGGTGATGCCATCCAGCCATCTCATCCTCTGTTGTCCCCTTCTCCTCCTGCCCCCAATCCTTCCCAGCATCAGAGTCTTTTCCAGTGAGTCAACTCTTCTCATGAGGTGGCCAAAGTACTGGAGTTTCAGCTTTAGCACTGGAGTTTCAGCTTTAGCATCATTACTTGCAAAGAACACCCAGGGTTGATCTCCTTTAGGATGGACTGGTTGGATCTCCTTGCAGTCCAATGGACTCTCAAGAGTCTTCTCCAACACCACAGTTCAAAAGCATCAATTCTTTGGCACTCAGCCTTCTTCACAGTCCAACTCTCACATCCATACATGACCACTGGAAAAACCATAGCCTTTACTAGACGGACCTTTGTTGGCAAAGTAACGTCTCTGCTTTTCAATATTACCATACTTTTAAATTATATTTACTTTATATTAAATTTAACCTAATAAAGCAATATGCAATCACTGTGAAAACCATTCAAATATAGGATATAAAACAAGTCAGGTATGTTATTTTCATATTTGTAAGAAAAACTGTGAGCAGTGTGTTTGCATGTGTGTGTGTGTATGTTACAGGATGCTAAAACAAAAGTTTTATCTGAGGTTCTAAGACATAGGTCAACATGCCAAAGTGAGGTAAGACACCATGACGATGGATATACAAAGGAGATGTTTCATGTCCAGTTACATGTCTCTTAACTTTTCAGTCTCATCAAAAGGACATAAAGGTCAGAAGTTGAAGGTCAGAGTAGGATCATTAAACTCTCAGGATTATTACATCTTTAAATTATTTGGGTTATTAGAGACTTCATCCTGACTAGAATTTGAAACCATTAAGATAGCTTGTGGTCCCACTATAACTAACTAAAAATCTGGAAAATTTTTTTAAATTATTTTTTATTTCTTATTTTTTTCCATCTCAGGTGTACATGAGTTCCCAATCTTGAAACCCACCCCCCCACCTCCCACCCCATATCAACTCTCTGGATCATCCCCGTGCACCAGTCCCAAGCATCCTGTATCCTGTATCAAACATAGACTGATGATTCATTTCTTACAAGATAGTATACATGTTTCAGTACCATTCTCCCAAATCTTCCCACCCTCTCCCTCTCCCTCAAAGTCCAAAAGTCCATTCTATACATCTGTGTCTCTTTTGCTGTCTCACATACAGGGTTATCATTACCAAGTTTCTAAATTCCATATATATGAGTTAATATACTGTATTGGTGCTTTTCTTTCTGGCTTACTTCACTCTGTATAATTGGCTCCAGTTTCATCCATCTCATTAGAACTGATTCAAATGTATTCTTTTTAATGGCTGAGTAATACTCCATCGTGTATATGTACCACAGCTTTCTTATCCATTCATCTGTTGATGGACATCTAGGTTGTTTCCACGTCCTGGCTATTATAAACAGTGCTGTAATGAACATTGGGGTACGTGTGTCCCTTTCAATTCTGGTTTCCTCAGTGTGTATGCCCAGCAGTGGAATTGCTGGGTCGTATGGCAGTTCTATTTGCAATTTTTTAAGGAATCTCCACACTGTTTTCCATAGTGGCTGTACTAGTTTGCATTCCCACCAACAGTGTAAGAGGGTTCCCTTTTCTCCACACCCTCTCCAGCATTTATTGCTTGCAGACTTTTGGATTGCAGCCATTCTGACTGGTGTGAAATGGTATCTCATTGTGGTCTTGATTTGCATTTCCCTGATAATAAGTGACGTTGAGCATCTTTTCATGTGTTTGTTAGCCATCCNGTTTTCCAAATTTGCTGACATATTGAGTGCAGCACTTTAAAACATCATCTTTTAGGATTTGAAATAGCTCTACTGGAATTCCATCACCTCCACTAGCTTTGTTCCTAGTGATGCTTCCTAAGGCCCATTTGACTTAACATTCCAGGATGTCTGGCTCTAGGTGAGTGATCATAGCATCTATCATTATTAAACCCATTTCAACATGTATACATGATCAGTAGATGAAATTTTTCTAAGCTGGTATGTCTTAATACAATCAAGTTTCCTAGTTTTTCAGAAACAATTGATTTTCTAATGTATGTTATACACTGTGATTTATGTTAGAGCAAGTTTATATTTGTACAGCAGGATTCTTTGAAACCATGTACAAAGGTTAGTAATTTACTTGAACTCTGTGAAAGGAAACAAGTAATGATATTTTGTTCAACAAACTCATAGGAAAATAAAGGACCAAACAAGAATCATGTTGTTTTTCATATTTTTTGATATTTAAAATTTCATTTTCAATCCAACTTGCACATAGAAATCAAGAAAAAATACACATGGTGGTACTCAAAACCACAAAAAGCAGTGTGGGTGAATAAATGGAGATTCTCATTGCTCTAATGACTGATTATTGCCCTCTGGAAATTCCCAGGATCAAATCTTCTTTTTTTTTCTTTCAAATAGATAGTGAGATGACACATGAGATTGATTTAAAACATAATTATTTATTCTTCAAACAGTTATCTGGATAAAACTCTTCGGATATACTGCTTCAAACAATGCTCCCTCTTAAGGACACACTCAGAGGGTGTATATTTGCTTTACAATATTGTCGACACTGCTAGAAGTAAGACCCATCATGCTGGCTTAGCATTAATTGCACGGAGTGTTTTCTTATGACTTGGAAATGGTTATAAGGTTCTAGCTATGTGCAACTTGCATTGCAAAGGATGAATAGGCATTATCTGGATGGGAATAAATAAAGAATATTTTAGGTAGGAGGAACAGAAATTCGAGAGACACAGAACATCAAAAGAAAGAATTACTTAGGGAAAGTCAAATGCTTATTGTGGTTGGAGCATAGGCTGTCTGACCACGTAGGCAGGAGAATGACAAAATTTAAGATCACACTGCGAAGGGAATTTGTACAGGGCAATTGCCCAAATATTTAACCTTAAATATGATACAGAGCCTAGTGAAGATTTCAGAAGAAGTACATGGCTAAACTGGTTCTTAATAATGCTACACTATTATTGTACAGAGGACAAAGATCAGAATTTGATAACTAGTGGCTGTTCCCCTTTAAGGGGTTGTTTGGCCAACGCTGTATTTCAAAGGATAATGTAACCAGCGGTAACTATGGCACAGTACAGCACAGTTTAGAATATACTTTCATCACACATTTCTGTTTCCTGCCTGCTCCCATAGACTTCTGAGTTTGTGATCCTTAGTGAAGATGAACTGGAGTGGAAAGAGACTAGTACATATCTCAGCTCCACTACTTAATTGGCTGGGGAACCTTCACATTTCTTCATTTATAAATGAGGGTAAAAATATTACCTACCTCATGGTGTTGCTCTGAGGATTACAATGATGTAATATATGTAAGTGACTTACCACGGAGTCTGGCAAATAATAAGTACTTAATAAATGCTAATTACTGTTATTAATGAGCTTCCCTGGTGGCTCAGACAGTAAAAAGTTGGCCTACAATGCGGGAGACCCAGGTTTGATCCCTGGTTTGGGAAGATTCCCTGGAAAAGGGAATGGCAACCCACTCCAGTATTCTTGCCCTAAGAATCTCATGGACAGAGAAGCCTGTTTGGCTACAGTCCATGAGGTCTGCAGAGTCAGACACAACTGAGTGATGAACACAATCCATTGTTATTAACATGAACATATCAGGAAGTTTATAAAAATAAGCCATGCCAGAGATGCTGAGTGCTTAGGGAATGGCATCAGATTAACTGTGGGCATATTTCTAAGACTATGATCAGTAAGAGTTCTATTTTGATAGAAAATTAATAAAAAGAAAAAAAAATCTCAATGAAGTTTAGATTGTGTTTATGACCTGATGATTGCAATGTGGGATTGATAATCAGTCAAGTTCATATCTTCAAGAAGGGGCTCTTGCTATACTCTGTCAAATCGTGGTATTTAAGTAGCTGTTCTTCTCTGTTTATACACAAGACTGTCTGTTTTCTGCATAATATGACCTTCTCTCTGCCTATGAAGACTGTGGTGTATTGGGGCTAAAATCTTACAGTAGAACTTCATATTGCAGATGCAAACCACTGACAGCTTGGCTAATTTTCATAGGCGCGTTCAGGCATAATCAGCTGCATTTTTTTTAACCTTCTTAAGATGTCATTAAGACCAGAAGAAGATGACATAAGTTTCTGTAGTCTATGGGTTAGCAGAAGTTAGCGTGTTCTGCTATGTAGACCCTCAATGAAGTTTATTGTTCTTGTAGAAAGTTATCTTGGATAGACGCAAAACCTGTAGTATAACCTGTATCTTCCCAGTGCTAATCTGGTGCCAATGATAATGAGAAATGGGGACTAAAAAGTAGTGAGAGATGGGCCTTTCATGCCGACGGGATGGACTGCCTTACAGGTTTCATCAACTGCCTTTTGTGGATGGTAGCATAATTCCCACTTTTTATTTTCTCTAGGAAACATAAGGATGCTTGAAGAACTTCACAGCCCAGATATCTGTTAAATACGTATCAAACTCCCACTCTCACTCTATGAATAGGAGGAAAATAAATAGCTTTGAAATTAGCCCCATTCCATAGTGTAGGAAAGTAATGTACATGCTCTTATTTCAATGTTCCTACACAATTTCTAACCAGATTAGAAGTGGAGAAGAGAGCTGCACATGGATGGTAATTATATTTCGATTTCCCAGATACCAGCTTGCAGATGTAGACTTCCAGATATCATCATATAAATAAAGTGTTTAAAGATAAAGAGGATACTTTATGCAGTATCTGATTAATTCATTACATGATTTGAAGGGTTATCAAACTGAGAAAAATAAAATCAATTTCAAGATAGGAAGCAATTTGGGAATTTATGGTTCCCTTAAATGTCTGAATAAATTTTAGGATGAGATATAACAAGAAAATTGTATGGGTATCTATGCTTGTGTAAAGAAAGAACAAATATCCATTGACTCAGATAAATTTAGATAATAAACAACATAAAACTTAAATATGATAATTTCTCCAATTACATGTTTTTATTCCTTGAAATCTTTCATATAAATGATTCATATTTTCAATTCATTTTTATAGATAGTTATAGTTATTTCAGGGTTATCATTCATGTAATTCTTGTGAGTATAAACATTTTCCTATGTCATGACCACTGCAGATATTACTAATCAATCACTATAATCAATCAAGCTGCCATTTCATCTTACAATTTATCAAGTCCTGAAGAAGACCGCCAAAAGTAGCATTGTTCTTAAGAGACAAAAGCACCACAAAAGACTGCAGGGCTCCCTGTTCAGATCCTTAGAGGCCCAAGATACATTTCTCATTGTTTAAGCAGCCCACAAAACCTCAGTAGTGAAGTTCATTCACAGCATGACGAGCTTTGCTTGTGAAACTAGTGATCCCATGACTCCTTCCTCAGAGGTACTACAGGTAAATACCAGTTACCATTTGTTTGCAAATTATGGAAACCCTGAATGGTTACTTCACCTATAAGAAAGAATCAAAGCAAACTTTACACCTGGACCAAGAAAATATCATTCAATCAAACATACAGAGAAAGTAAAGCTATCCAAGTAACCAGAATTTACCAAAGAGAAAAATATAGCAGGAATATCCAGAGAGAAGAATCAAGAGACGGATAACACTGCAGGGACTCTGTAACAGGGAGAATTGATGATGCGCCTTGTCAGTGGGGAAGTAATTGCTAGTACCTGATATTTAGAAATCTTTGTATCTTTTCAGGAAATCTATCCTTCAAAAGGTGGCTGGTGACAATAAAATGGGAAAAAACTCAAAATCTCCATCAATAGTCTAATGTTTTCTTAATTTTTTTTGTTCACTATTGAATATTATCTTTGCTTTTCTCCTTTGTCTTTAGCTTCTCTTTTTTTCTCAGCTATTTGTAAGGCCTCTTCAGACAACCATTTTGCCTTTTCCCATTTTTTTTTCCTTGGGGATGGTCTTGATCCCTGCCTCCTATACAATGTCACGAACCTCCATCCATAGTTCTTCAGGCACTCTGTCTATCAGATCTAATCCCATGAATCTATTTGTCACTTCCACTATATAATCATAAGGGGCTTGATTTTGGTCATACTTGNCTTTTCTCCTTTGTCTTTAGCTTCTCTTTTTTTCTCAGCTATTTGTAAGGCCTCTTCAGACAACCATTTTGCCTTTTCCCATTTTTTTTTCCTTGGGGATGGTCTTGATCCCTGCCTCCTATACAATGTCACGAACCTCCATCCATAGTTCTTCAGGCACTCTGTCTATCAGATCTAATCCCATGAATCTATTTGTCACTTCCACTATATAATCATAAGGGGCTTGATTTTGGTCATACTTGAATGGTCTAATGGTTTTCTCTGCTTTCTTCAATTTAAGTCTGAATTTGGCAATAAGAAGTTCATGATCTGAGCCACAGTCAGCACCCGGTCTTGTTTTTGCTGACTGTATAGAGCTTCTTCATCTTTGTCTGCAAAGAATATAATCAACCTGATTTCAGTATTGACCATCTGGTGATATCCATATGTAGAGTCTTCTCTTTTGTTGTTGGAAAAGGGTGTAAGGAGATCCAAGTAGTCAATCCTAAAGGAAATCAGTCCTAAATATTCATTGGAAGGACTGATGCTAAAGCTGAAACTCCAGTGCTTTGGCCACCTGATGTGAAGAACTGACTCATTGGAATAGACTCTGATGCTGAGGAAATATTGAAGGTGGGAGGAGAAGGGGATGACAGAGGATGAGATGGTTGTATGGCATCACCAAAGTGACGGACATGAGTTTGAGTAGGCTCCAGGAGTTGGTGATGGACAGGGAGGTCTGGTACGCTGCAGTCCATGGGATCAAAAGAGTCAAGACATGACTGAGTGACTAAACTAAACTGATTGAACATTACAGTCCCTTGGGAATTTGACATGCATACTAATATCATCAGGAAAGAGAACTGTATTTATTTTCTATGTCTGTCTAACAAATTACCACAGACTCAGTACCTTAAAACAACACAGACTGATCAGCTCAAGGTTTCTATGGCTCAGGAGTCTGGGTGTGGGTTAGCTGGACTGCTTAGGGGATCACTAGGCTGTAATGAAGAGACAAACCAGCAAAAATGATGTGAGGCTTGGAGTCCTCTTCCAAGCTCCCTAGGTGTTAGAATTCATCTCCATGTGGCTGAATAACTGAGGTTTCTTACCTGTCAGTTGTCAGTCAGAGGCCTGGTGTTTAGTGCCTACACACCCCTCACAGTTCCTTAGAACATTTGCCTCGTAGAAATCAACATGGATGTTTACTTCCTCCAAGCCAACAGGAGTGTGTTTCTCTGACGTCTTCCTCTACAACCAGCCAGAGAATGCTCTTTACTTGTTAAGGGCTCACTTGATTAGGTCAGACATCATGTAAGGATGTGAGAGTTGGACTATAAAGAAAGCTGAACACCGAAGAATTGATGCTTTTGAACTGTGGCATTGGAGAAGACTCTTGAGAGTCCCTTGGACTGCAAGGAGGTCCAACCAGTCCTCCTAAAGGAGATCAGTCCTGGATGTTTATTGGAAGGACTGATGCTGAAGCTGAAACTCCAATACTTTGGCCACCTCATGTGAAGAGCTGGCTCATTTGAAAAGACCTTGATATTGGGAAAAATTGAGGGCAGGAGGAGAAGGGGACAACAGAGGATGAGATGGCTGGATGGCATCACCAACTCGATGGACGTGAGATTGAGTAAACTCCAGGAGTTGATGATGAACAGGGAGACCTGGTGTGCTGCAGTTCATGGGGTCACAGAGTCAGACATGACTGAGCAACTGGACTGAACTGAACTGAAACCGTACCTGATTTGTTGTTGCTGTTTAGTTGCTAAGTCATGTCCGACTTTTTTGCAACCCCATGGACTGTAGCCTGCCAGGCTCCTCTGTCCGTGGGATTCTCCCAGGAAGAATACTGGAATGGAATACCATTTCCTCCATCAGGGCAAGTTCCTGACCCAGGGAGCAAACTCACATCTCTCAAGTCTCCTGCATTGACAAGCGCATTCTTTACCATTAGTGCCACATGGGAAGCCCCCATACCTGACATGCTAAGTCACTTCAGTCGTGGCCAACCCTGTGTCACCCCGTAGATGGCAGCCAATCAGGCTCCCCTATCCCTGGGATTCTCCAGGCAAGAACACTGAAGTGGGTTGCCATTTCCTTCTGCAATGCATGAATGCAAAAAGTGAAAGTGAAGTCACTCAGTTGTGTCTGACTTAGCGACCTCGTGGACTGCAGCCTACCAGGCTCCTCCATGCATGGGGTTTTCCAGGCAGGAGTACTGCAGTGGGGTGCCATTGCCTTCCCTGCCATACCTGATTAGGTCTGGCTAAACTTCCTTCTGGCATATCACACAAAATCATCATAAGAGAGAGACCTCCCCAGGCTCACAGAGTCTGCTCTCGCTCAAGTTCGTATGGTCTGTCCATATGAGGGGTCAGGAATGGTGCGGGACGTGTAGACACCCCACGACCACAGTGACTAGGATAATTTACTGGACGATTAAACAAGGACACCATGTTCTCAGATGAAAGTGGCGACCATTGCTAGATTATTAACGTGTATTTAAGGAAAGGGTCAAAAAAGTGAAGAAGTGTTTTTGAATCTCTTGAAACACTGAGTTTTGCTCTCTGAGAGACTGAATTTCAGTCTCCTCTCTGAATTTACAGCCTTTCATCTTCCTTAGTCTCAGCTCCCTCACTTAACAATTTGGGATTTAATAATGCCTATTTCAGAGAGCTGTCCCCAGCATCCAACATCAGATATTTTTTAAGAATTTTTAAAATCATAAGGAACAAAACAAAATTTTTTTTTAGGTTATTGCTTGAGCACCTACTTGCCCTTAGTGATAGAAGCCCCCTCATTGCCCAAGGCTTCCCCAAGCCACCCTTCTGGGGCAGGAACATGGGGGAGTTACTCCTGCTGCAAAAAGCCAGGATGCAAGAGAAAACCGGGAAACACGGCCAGTCCACTAACACCACGGATTTGGTCTCAGCCACATGAGATAACAGGTGGCGCTGTACATTCTGATGGCAGGAAACCTGTTCTCCTACCATACACCTACTAATGCAGTCCTTTCTTCCCATCACCCCAGCAGCTCCCCCTTAGGCTCTGAAGATGCCTCTTTTATATTACGCTCACATGTTCAGACATTCCCCACTAAAGCTTAGCATGGTGCCAGGTGGGCCACATTGGAGAAGAACCTGGCCCCAGCTCCTGAGGGACTGGAATAAGTCTTCCCCATGAAGCCTCATTTGCTGCTCCCCTCCCCGCAACAGACCATCTCAGCACATTTCAACAAGGGACCCCTACGCTGCACATAAAGGGGAAAGACAACAAACACACAGTCCTTTTACACAACTATATATATACCTACCCAGAAACTTTCACTGTCAAAGATTGCCTACTTGCCTTAAATTTTCATAACTTAGAAAATTTAAATCCTTCATTACAGCGAAGCAATATCCTCCAAAGGACTGTTCCTGGCTATAGTTTAGAATTGGCACTTCACTCCAATAACTAACTTTTCATGAAGAAAAGTCTGCTCCAAGACTATGGGTATTGAGTGAGACCAGGTAATCATGATTCAGGGCTTGGATACACATGGGAGGAGAGTTAGTCAGTTATTTGCATCATCCCCAGCATCTGGTCGGAGAAGGCAATGGCACCCCACTCCAGTGCTCTTGCCTGGAGAATCCCATGGACAGAGGAGCCTGGAAAGCTGCAGTCCATGGGGTCGCGAAGAGTCGGACACGACTGAGCGACTTCACTTTCACTTTTCACTTTCATGCATNTGCAGGTGATGCCAATGGGCCTACACGTGGTCCACGAGGAGCCAGGGCAGTGGCTTCAGCTCCCATCCAGCCTCCAGCGACCTGCAGTTGCACAAACCAGCGCAGCATCGGCAGCCGCCCCAGCACCCCGGCCTCCCGGCCTCCTCAGGAGGGTCAGTGCAGCCAGGCGGCGAGGACAGGACGGGTCCAAGGGCAGATGAGGACCCCTGAGGACAGGAGAGGACGCCCAAGGACAGGCCAGGACAGGCCAGGACCCCTGAGGACAGGCCAGGACAGCCCCACACAGCGACGGTGACCAGCCAGACGGCCAAGCCTCTTGGGGAAGGTTGCATGGTGGTTCTGTGAGCCCCATGCCTCCTGGTGAGTTCCGGTTGCCTTAATCAGTGTTTACTCAGTGGCCTCTGAAGGTTCTGGTTTCATTTAATTTCAGCTTCTCAGTGAACTCCAGAAGGTTCTAGTTCTGTTAATTCCAAGTTTGCTCAGCGGACTCCAGGAGGTTCTGTGTGTCCTGGTCCCGTTCAATCTCGAATAATTATAATCATTATTATTTCTTGTCGAATCCTCAAACAGCTATATCTTTTGGCTTGTTTTAACCACTATATTTATGGAAATGCATAGCTTTAATTTTTAGGATAAGGAATGTTAGGATGTTTGATTTTGTGTAGGCTTTTCTGTTCCTTAAAAAAAGAACACTTGGCAGTTATAAAGATGTTTCTGTGCTTCTGCTGCCAGATTTAGCACACACAAATTTCCAGAAGCAACATCAGTACATCAAAGGATGTTCTTAAATAATTCATATAATTAAATTAAAGCTGCGTCAGAGCACCTTTCAGAGTCTGGAACATTTTTGATTGCAAGTGAGTCTCCAAAAGGACTTCTCAAAAATAAATGGTGAATGGGTAAAATATGGATTTAAGAGTTTGTTGTATATATTATTTTTATGATATTAGGAAAATAAGGAAACTAGGCATAGGAATAATGACCTTTTATAAACAATACAAGAAAGTGCCTTCTTTATGATTTAAAAAAAAAAATAGGTTATGAACTTGCAAAGTAAAACAAATGCCTGAAGCCTTTTTCAGCTGCTGTCCCTCTATTGGAGGGAGGGTTGATAGGCTTGCACTGTTTCTCCAAAGATCAGAAGAAGGAAGGAGAAGTATGTCCAGAATATTCAGACTAAGTAACAATCAGTAAAATAGTCTCACTGCCCTGTGTCCCTGAGAACAAAACATACCATCAGAAAGGTTCATAACTCCAATTCAAGAAAGAATGATTCATTAGAATTGCAAAATGACATAACTACTAGATTTTACTAAATGGTAGTAGTAGTAAATATATTTTCAGAAATTTTAGTGTTTTTAGCAATACATGAATTTAGATGTAATGCCCCACAAGCTTAGGAAATCCTTGTCCTGTTATTTTGCATATGTTTCTTCTAACAGCCTAATCTGAAAATCTCCCTGCAGTTAAATTATCTCATGGGCTTTCAAAATCTACAATTGTAATTACTTCTAACAAAAATGTAGTTATTCTTTATATTGTATACCACATCCATTCAGTTGCATTGGTAACCTACCAGAGAAGATAATAAGGAAAGTGAGATGAATTTTTTGGCCTTTCTGACTTATTTTAATTCTTTAAATTTTTTTCAACAAAAAACATTAAATTTCATACCTGGAGTAGGTGTAAATCTTGAAGCGTTTATAGTCTTTAGTCCCAAATTCATAATAACTTTGCTACTAAAATGACTTAAAATTTACCAAAATAAAGGGCTGAACGGTACAAAAGGTGAAATTTTCTATTAATTTATCTTGTCTATTGGCCTTGAGTCTTAATAAACAGAGATTGAGAGAAGAGTGGCTAAAACAAACATTGAATTTATGTTGTCTTAATTTTTAAAAGTCACAAACGTATGCAATATTTATAATTAAAAAATATGATAGGAGATGGTGTTTAGAAGTTGGGAAAAGATGAAAGGAAAGATGCAAGGAAAAAGGTTAGCAAGACTGGGAAAGGCCTCAGAAAAATGTGGTGTTATTTCTGCAAGAGGAATAACATTTTTTAAATATGGCACTGCTTACCAGGTTCTCTTCCATTTTTCAAGGTCATAATTAATGCTGTATTTTCATAATAGTGTTTATAGTTATGAGCAGAATCTTTCATGTCTCATAAAACATACCTCTATAAGTTTTTGTATACTAGTGGATATGCTTAATAAATAGTTAGAAGTTATATGAGTAGTGATTTTTGAGATTTTTTTCATTCTATAAAATTTCACAAGCTAGTAAAACACCATTGGTCCAAGTATTTTCATTTTAAGGAATTTTCCATAATATGTCACAAAGTGCTTCTTTAAGAGGAATTTGTTTATTCTGTTCAACAGAGTAAATATGATTCAGTATTAATCTGTAGGTAGACCATGATGAAATGCATAAGCTTCTCATCTTTTAAAGCTGTCGCTGTGTGTCAAAAAATGTGTATGGGATAGGAAACCATTAGCATTGCCCCATTTGACTCCTTGCATCACACAAGCCATGCCTCCTTATTGTCTGTATATATGCCCATGATTTTCTCAAGAGAAAAATGAAGCTAGCTCATTAAGCCAAAGGAAGTAAAGGTGTCCTAATCATAATAACTAAGCTCTGTCTATAAAATCTTCTATACAAACCAAACTATGGAAAATAAAAAATCTTAAATTATGTGCTTATATGTAATTCCTGTCCAAGAAATCTCCACACAGGTCTAGAGAACAAATTTAACAATGCCAAGTGGTGGCAGAGGCTTTTATTCAAGGATGTGTTTAAGTGAAATGGTTTCTAGGCTTTCCTGCAGCTGAGACATTCTCTTGATACACATGGGCCTGAGCTGGAACTAGTGAGAAACTAAAAAGTAAGAAAAGATAGTTTTAGGGCACATTCCTTCAGCAATTTGTGCTCAAAAATTGCTGAGCTGAGCTAGCTAAGGGTTTAGGTTTGAGTAAACTGCAAAACAAACAATGCATTTTAACATATGGAGGCAGCCGACCTGCAAACTGGCAGAAAATACAAATATTTCTTTATATTAGGGAAATAAACAGCATTGTTTAGTAGCGTTTCACCACTGAACCAGACGATGGAAAATTCATCATGTCCTTCCCCTGATGCCTATTAAAAAGGGGGGCAATAAAAGCACCATCAGCAATCAATTTAGAAAATGGGCACAATCTCCTACGATACTCTTGAAGGTGATGGCCAGTAAGATCACCACACACATGTATACAGTAAGGAATGATTCTATAGAAGTCTTAAGATTTGACAAAGTTCTGAGAGTTCTCATAACATACCTTGTTAACAAGAGTAAGTGAAAACCAAACAGTAAAACACAAGAGTTGGAGAAATGACCCACAGCCTTACCACTCCACCTAGAAAAATGATATATGTCACTTCAAGTGCAGAGAAAAAAAAATTCATTCAAAAGACAGAGTATTGTTTCAACTGAATTTTTCTGCTCGCTCCTCCATTTCCCTGATCACACAGGAGTGGCTACAACACAAAAATCGGCAGACTTTCATTCCACAGCTTTGTCCAGACCTTGCTTTTATAAGGAATTTTGATTGACTGGCTAATTGATCATGATTCTGTTTCCACTCACCAGAGGCCAGTTTATTTTTTCTCTGCTACCTATTAATGAGAGCTTGATGTATTGGAAGGAAGGTGGGAGGAATGGAAGAAAGAAGGAAACAAAAAGACAAAGAATCATCCTAGAAAAATTATAGCACAAAGAATAGAATGTAAACCTCTTTATCATTTTATACTTTCCATTCAGTTCAGTCACTCAGTCATGTCCAACCCTTTGCAACCCCATGAACCGCAGCACACCTGGCCTCCCTGTCCATTACCAACTCCCGGAGTCCATCCAAACTCATGTCCATCGAGTCAGTGATGCCATCCAACCATCTCATCCTCTGTCATCCCCTTCTCATCCTGCCCTCAATCTTCCCTAACATCAGGGTCTTTACAAATGAGTCAGCTCTTCACATCAGGTGGCCAAAGTATTGAAGTTTCAGCTTCAACATCAGTCCTTGCAATGAACACCCAGGACTGATCTCTTTTAGGATGGACTGGCTGGGTCTCCTTCCAGTCCAAGGTACTCTCAAGAGTCTTCTCCAACACCACAGTTCAAAAGCATCAGTTCTTAGGTGCTCAGCTTTCTTTACAGCCCAACTCTCACATCCATACATGACCACTGGAAAAACCACTTTATGCTTTATAATTATACAATGAAAATATAAACTTCATAAAGAGCTCAAACTATAGTTAATAGTAAAATTAGATGACAAGGGAGATTTGAAAACAAAGGAATTTAAGGCAAAGAGCATCATACAATAATAAATTAGAAATATTAAGAAGTGTAATGTATCTAAAAATATATTTACTAATAATTAACTCTTTAAAGTAATGACAGCAGCTAAAAATTATTGGTAGATAAGACTACACAAATGCAACTATTATAATGGGAAAAATGGTTGATAAACTGGTGTTTTGGAGCACCAGATGCAAAAATGTAGATAATAAAACCAGTTAGATCACTGTGTAGGTAACAGAGGCCTATCATTTGGAAGATGGTAATTTAAGATGTTTTTGGAGATAAAGGCAACTGGATATGCTGCTAGAAGTAAAAATAAAGAATGAATAAGGAGTGAATTGTATAGTTTTGGTCTGATGCAATGGATGGTATCATTTATTTTGCAAGGAAAACATTCAGTGTATTACATGGAAAAATATTTGGAATTTTGACATATTCAATTTGAAAGCATTTTAGCTTCTAAACAGAAGTTCCAAGAAGATATCTGGGCATATGTCCAGATTGTAAGGAAGAGAGAAAGGTTAGAGATCTAAACTGGAGATTCAGCAGCTAAAAGAGTGGCCTTTGAAACCATAAAAGTGGATAAAATTTCCTAGAAATTTTATGCCCTCCTAGAGGGCATAAAGCGAGAAAAAGATTCAGAAGAGGGATAAGAACCTCTGCAAAAAATAGAGATCTATTAATAGTACAAGAATAATTGGGCTTCTCTTGTGGCTCAGTAGTAACGAATCTGCTTGCCAGTGCAGGAGACATCAGTTTGATGCTTGGGTCAAAAAGATCCCCTGAAGATGTAAATGGCAATCCACTCATGTATCACATGGACAGAGAAGCCTGGAAGGCTGCAGTCCATGGGGTTGCAAAAGAGTCAGACGTGACTTTACTACTGAACAACAGCAGCATAGGAATAATTGCCTGAAAGAAGCCTTAGAAGGAGGGTTCGAGGCAGGAGGAAAGTGTGATTGTGTAGAGGCATAGAAGACTGGAGGACAGCGTGCTTATTGAGGTCAGGATGGGGAGTATTCAACAGTGTGACATTTTCCTGAGCGTTCAATAAAATGAGGGAAAATTTGGTTTTCACAAGCTTTTATTCCTAGTAACACTGGTCCCTTCCTATGGTGCAGTAGGATAAAACCCCAGTTAAAGGGGGTTGAGAGAGAATAGGAGGAGATGAAATAGAGACAGCCAGCGCAGACAACTCAGAGAGAGCTTTTTACCATGAATGGAAGCAAACAAGTTTTGAGGGTGGTTGAAGGAAAGTGCAGACAAGGTATTCTGACAAGCGTACACCTGACAGAGTTTTGAAATAAATGTGAGTAGCCCAGGAGAGAAGGATAAAATGTTGATGCAAGAAATATAGGAGCTGATTTCAGGAATACCATTCCTGGAAAGTTGCAAGGAGATGGCAAGCAGAGCAGCACAGATGGAAGATTCAGTTTAGAGAGCAAAGGGACACGTCCACTGTAGCAATGAGGGAGTCACACTGTAGTCATGCAGGCTCATAAAATTGGGATTTGTGGCAATACTCACATGGATTTTATTATTGAAGTATAGCTGATTTATAATTTTATGTCAATTATTGCTATGGAGCAAAATGATTCATATATATATATGTATATATACACTCTTCATATTTTCCATTAGGGTTTACTATAGGATATTGAATATAGTTCCCTGTGCTATACAGTAGGAACTTGTTGTTCATATAGATTTTCTTGATAAAAGATGCTGCAATGCCATCAGCTCAAAGTTACGACAAAGGGTTGGAAAAGAATGAGAGAGATTTGAGAGGCTGTGGAAGAGTCCTCTTTGAGAAGAAGGGAATGAATTAACCAGGCAAGTACTGAAGGACTGTCTGGCAATGTTGAGTATCCATTTGAAATTTATGGTTATACATTTTAAATGAATCGAGTCATCAAAATATTTTTTTGCACGCAACGTTCTGATGCTATATACGATTGCATGTATTGTTAATAGGTTTGTCAAGCAAGCACTTTCTTGAGACAGGAAAGGGAAAAGAAGTAAATTTTCATTTTATTAATTTTATTCAAATTAGATATATTTAAGTTTTTCTCTTGGGTGGGCAAAAAAGTCCGCTCATGTTTTTCTATAAGATGTTATGGAAAGACCCAAATAATATTAAAATATGGAATATTTTCCTGGTAGGGATATGAAGACCTGTGGAGAAAAGGCATTATAAAAAACAAGTCTTAGTTAATGGATTGAAACATCTCAAAGGGCGAGTTGGAGAAATAAGACAAAAATATTTAGAGAGTGGAGGAGTTGAAACAGATTCTGTAGTTGTTGCCAATCTGGTGATGACTAAGGATAGACTCTCTGTGAGTTGGTTACTGTAGTAGAGTGTAAAAATATATATATTACTGATATGTAAAAAATATTACTAATGTAAACAAGAAATCGAGAAATGGAGAGGCATGTATAAGAAGACACATAATTGATAGTTATTTTATTAAAAAGAAACAAAAATTATGCTTTTAACATCAGGAATTCCTTAACCACTTTCTACTCCAACAGAAGCAAGTGGTATAACATACCATCATCAGTCACACAATACTTATTCTTAAGGGAGGGATGCATTTGAGACCATGCCCTCTTAGAAGTTTAATTTTATAGCATTATTGAGAGACATGTAAGACATTTCACATTTGGCAAAGTACTTTGCCTCAATAGCCCTTCCTCTGAACCATACCCAAGTAAGCATGATTAACCATTTTTATTATTATTCTTTTTTTTTTTTTTTTACTTCTCAGAGATTTGGTACTATTTTTTTTAATTTATTTATTTTCAGTTGAAGGATGATTACTTTACAATACTGCATTGGTTTCTGCCATACATCAGCCTGAATCAGTCATAGGTATACATATGTCCCCTCCCTCTTGAACCTCCATCCCACTTTCAACCCCCTCACAGCCCTCTAGCTTGTTACAGAGCCCTTGTTTTATACTAAATTCCTGAAAGTTAATAAAAAATGCATGATATAATATTCCTCTATTATGTGCACAGTTTAACACGAGATTTGCTGTCTTCAAAACAGGCAGTGATCAAGGGCAATATCACTTCAAGCATGCGCAATGATAGTGGTAAATTTCCAACATGATTTCCAGAGTATACCCATCGCTGATTTCCCACTAAAAGTACCATACAGAAGATCTATGGAAGAATGAATCAATTATTACACACATAAGTATTTGGGCCTGAGCTCATTTTTCTGGAATTTAGATTAGATTTGATGCAGGGAGGAGAAAAATGATTTGCTTTGAATGAATGAATAGCTAGGTTCTGATGCCAAACTATCCTGCCATTTGATCCTCTGAGATACCATTTTCATATATCATCCAGACTTTAGAAATGTAGTATCTGATACTTCAAATAGCTATATGATTGCTTGAGATGGCAGTGATTAAATTATAGAACTGGAATTTGGACTCATGTTTTCTAATACTCAAAGTCACTGTGCTCACCATTATGCAATAAGTGCCTGCTGGTCACAAAGGCTTTTGCTTCACTCTGTCAGGGTTTGGTTTACAGGCTTGAGTACTAACTGAGAACACTTTTTAGATGATAGAGTAGAAATTTCATTTTTTGTAATAGGGAATTTTAACATCCTAATAGGGGTGACTGAGTTGGTGAATAGGAGAAACACTGCAGAACCATAAATGTGCTTTAATCTTCATCTAAAGGCAATATAAATGCATTCCTATTTGTTTTAGTTAATTCATAAAGAAGACATCAGTTTGGTTCTTTTTAATTCATATAATATTCTTTAGGATTTTTAGCACTCATTGAACTAAAATGAACTGGAATGGGTGAATTTAACTCAGATGAGCATTATGTCTACTACTGTGGGCAAGAATCATTTAGATGAAATGGAATAGCCATCATAGTCAACAAGAGAGTCCAAAATACAGTACTTGGATGCAATCTCAAAAAATGAAAGAATGATCTCCATTCATTTCCAAGGCAAACCATTCAATATCACACTGATCCAAGTCTATACCCTGACTAATAATGCTGAAGAAGCTGAAGTTGAATAGATCTTTGAAGACGTACAAGACCTTCTAGAACTAACACCCAAAAAAGATGTCCCTTTCATTACAGTGGATTGGAATACAAAAGTAGGAAGTCATGAAACACCTGGAGTAACAGGCAAATTTGGCCTTGGAGTAAAGAATGAAGCAGGACAAAGGCTAATAGAGTTTTGCCAAGAGAATGCACTGGTCATAGCAAACACACTCTTCCAAAACAGGCAAATTTGGCCTTGGAGTAAAGAATGAAGCAGGACAAAGGCTAATAGAGTTTTGCCAAGAGAATGCACTGGTCATAGCAAACACACTCTTCCAACAACACAAGAGTAGACTCCACACATGGATATCACCTGATCATCAATACCAAAATCAGATTGATTATATTCTTTGCAGACAAAGATGGGGAAGTCTACATAGTCAGCAAAAACAAGACTAGGAGCCAATTGTGGTTCAGAACATGAACTCCTTAATGCTAAATTCAGACATAAATTGAAGAAAGTAGGGAAAGCCACTAGACCATTCATGTATGACTAAATCAAATCCCTTACCATTATACAGTGGAAGGGAGAAATTGACTCAAGGGATTAGATCTGATAGAGTTCCATTTGTGACATTGTAGAGAAGGCAGGGATCAAGACCATCCTCAAGAAAAAGAAATGCAAAAAGGCAAAATGGTTGTCTGAGGAGGCCTTGCAAATAGCTGTGAAAAGAAGAGAAGTGAAAGGCAAAGGAGGAAAGGAATCATACACCCGTTTCAGTGAAAAGCTCCAAAGAATAGCAAGGGGAGATAAGAAAGCTTTCCTTGGTAATCAGTGCTAAGAAATAGGGGAAAAACAACAGAATGGGAAAGACTAGAGATCTCTTCAAGAAAATTAGAGATACCAAGGGAAATTGTCATGCAAAGATGGGCAAAAGAAAGGACAGAAATGGTATGGACCTAACAGAAGCAGAAGATATTAAGAAGAGGTGGCAAAAATACACAGAAGAATTATTCAAGAAAGATCTTCATGACCCAGATAACCATGATGGTGTGATCACTCACCTAGAGCCAGATATCCTGGAATCTGAAGTCAAATGGGCCTTAGGAAGCATTACTAGGAAAAAAGCTAGTGGAGGTGATGGAATTCCAGTTGAGGTATTTCAAATTCTTAAAAATGAAGAAAGGCATTGCCAAAGAATGTTCAAACTTCCACATAATTGCACTCATCTCACACACTAGCAAAGTAATGCTCAAAACTCTCCAAGCCAGGCCTCAACAATACACGAAACATGGAATTCCAGATATTCAAGTTGGTTTTAGGAAAGGCAGAGGAACAAGAGATCAAATTGCCAACATCTGCTGGATCATCAAAAAAGGAAGAGAGTTCCAGAAAAACATCTATTTCTGCTTTATTGACTATGTCAAAGCCTTTGACTGTGTGGATCACAACAAACTGTGGAAAATTCTTAAAAGATCAGAATACCAGATCACCTGTCCTGCCTCCTGAGAAATCTGTATGCAGGTGTAGAAGCAACAGTTAGTACTGGACATGGAACAACAAACTGGTTACAAATTGTGAAAGAAGTATGTCAAGGTTGTATATTGTCACCCTGCTTATTTAACTTGTATGCAGAGTACATTATGAGAAACACTGGGCTGGAAGAAACACAAGCTGGAATCAAGATTGCCAGGAGAAATATCAATAACCTCAGATATGCAGATGATACCACCCTTATGGCGGAAACTGAAGAGGAACTAAAAAGTCTCTTGATGAAAGTGAAAGAAGAGAATGAAAAAGCTGGCTTAGAACTCAGTATTCAGAAAACTAAGATCATGGCATCTGGTCCCATCACTTCATGGGAAATAGATGGGGAAACAGTGGAAACAGTGAGAGACTTTATTTTTGGGAGGTCCAAAATCACTGCAGATCGTGACTGCAGCCATGAAATTAAAAGATTCTTGCTCCTTGTGAGAAAAGTTATGACCAACCTAGATAGCATATTAAAAAGCAGAGACATTACTATGCTAACAAAAGTCTGTCCAGTCAGAGCCTTGGTTTTTCCAGTAGTCAAGTACGGATGTGAGTGTTGGACAATAAAGAAAGCTGAGCACTGAAGAATTGATGCCTTTGAACTGTGGTGTTGGGGAAGACTTTTGAGAGTCCCTTGGACTGCAAGGAGATCCAACCAGTCCATTGTAAAGGAAATCAGTTCTGAATGTTCATTGGCAGGACTGATGTTGAAACTGAGACTCCAAACTTTGGCCACCTGATGTGAATAACTGACTCATTGGAAGAGACCTTCACGCTGGGAAGGACTGAAGGTGGGAGGAGAAGGGATGACAGAAGATTAGATGGTTGGATGGCATCACTGAGTTGATGAGTTTGAGCATGTTCCCAGAGCTGGTGATGGACAGGGAAGCCTCATGTGCTTCAGTCCATGGGGTCATGAAGAATTGGACAGGACTAAGTGACTGAAACTCCGGTACTTTGGCCACCTCATGCAAAGAGTTGACTCATTGGAAAAGACTCAGATGCTGGGACGGATTGGGAGCAGGAGGAAAAGGGGACGACCGAGGATGAGATGGCTGGATGGCATCACTGACTCGATGGATGTGAGTTTGAGTGAACTCCAGGAGTTGGTGATGGACAGGGAGGCCTAGCATGCTGCAATTCATGGGGTCACAAAGAGTCAGACACCACTGAGCAACTGAACTCAACTGAACTGAAGTGACTGAAATGAGCTGAATAGTTTTCTGTAACTCTCATTCCCTCCATACATTCTCTTGTCCTCATTCCCTGGGATATTTTATCCTTTAAGAAAAAGATGATATGATGTATCTCATGATACATTATTAGGATCAATGATCTTATTTTTTCAGTATTAGGATGTAAGTCAGAAAGCTTAATTAATCTAAAATAAATGGATAAAATATCATATAACCACAAAAAATACATATTTAATCACACATTGCCTGACCATCAACATTGCTTATAAAAGTATTACAATAATACATTAAGTATATATTTTCATGATATCTGTATTTAGTTTTATGGATATTTTATGTAAAAAAATCACTGGTTTAAATGTTTAATTGGCAAAAAAAAAAAATGGACCATTTAAGTATATGTTCATCTGCCCAGTCATTTCCAACACTTTGCAACCCCATGAACTGCAACACACCAGGCCTCTGTGTCTCTCACTATCTCCCGAAGTTTGCCCAAGTTCATGTCCATTGCATTGGTAATGCCATCCAGTCATCTCATTTTCTGATGCCCTCTTATCCTTTTGTGCTCAGTCTTTCCCAGCATCAGGGGCTTTTCCAATGAGTCAGCTTTTCACATCAGGTGACCAAAATACTGGGGCTTCAACATCTGTTCTTCCAATGAGTATTCAGAGTTGATGTCCCTTAAGATGGACTGGTTTGATTCCTTGCTGTCCAAGTGAATTTCAAGTTGGTGGGAATGCAAACTAGTACAACCACTATGGAGAACAGTGTAGAGATCCCTTTAAAAACTGCAAATAGAACTGCCTTATGACCCCGCAATCCCACTGCTGGGCATATGCACTGAGGAAACCAGAATTGAAAGAGACACATGTACCCCAATGTTCATCGCAGCATGGTTTATAATAGCCAGGACATGGAAGCAACCTAGATGTCCATCAGCAGATGAATGGATAAGAAAGCTGTGGTACATATAAAGAATGGAGTATTACTCAGTCATTAAAAAGAATACATTTGAATCAGTTCTAATGAGGTAGATAAAACTGGAGCCAATTATACAGAGTGAAGTAAGCCAGAAAGTAAAACACCAATACAGAATACTAACACATATATATGGAATTTAGAAAGATGGTAACGATAACCCTGTATGTGAGACAGCAAAAGAGACACAGACATATAGAACAGACTTTTGGACTCTGTGGGAGAAGGAGAGGGTATGATGATTTGGGAGAATGGCATTGAAACATGTATAATATCATGTAAGAAACAAATCGCCAGTCTAGGTTTGATGCAGGATACAGGCTGCTTGGGGCTAGTGCCCTGGGATGACCCAGAGAGATGGTATAGGGAGGGAGGTGGGAGGGGGGTTCAGAATGGGGAACTCATGTACACCCATGGCGGATTCATGTTGATGTATGGCAAAAACAATACAGTATTGTAAAGTAAAATAAAATTTTAAAAAAAAGAGTCTTCTCCGGCACGATAGTTTGAAGGCATCAATTCTTTGGTGCTCTGCCTACTTTATGGTCCAACTCTCACAACCATACAAGACCATTGGGAAGACCATAGCCTTGACTATAAGGACCTTTGTCAGCAGACTAATGTCTCTGCTTTTCAACACACTGTCTGGGTTTGACATAGCTCCTGCCAAGAAGCAATCATCTTTTGATTTCCTGGCTGCAGTCACCATCCATAGTAATCACTGCTTCCACTCTTATCCCATCTATTTGCCATGAAGTAATGGGCCGGATGCCATGACCTTAGTTTTTATAATATTTAGTTTTAGGCCAGCTCTTTCACACTCCTCCTTCACCCTCATCAAGAGACTCTTTAGTTCTTCTTCACTTTCTGCCATTAGAGTGGTATCCCCTGCATATCTGATGTTATTGAGGTTTCTCGTGACTATTTTGATTCCAGCTTGTAATTCATCCAGTCTGGCATTTTTCATGATGTTGTTAGTGTATAGATTAAATAAAGTGACCGCAGACAGCCCTGTCATAGTCCTTTCTCAATCTTGAACCAATCAGTTGTTCTATGCAGCATTCTAACTGTTGCTTCTTGACCTGCATACAGGTTTCTCAGGAGACAGGTAAGATCGCCTGGTATTCCCATCTCTTAAAGAGCTTTCCACGGGTTGTTATGATTCACATAGTCAAAGACTTTGGGGTAGTCCATGAAACAGAGGTAGATGTTTTTTCTGGAATCCCTTGCTTTTTCTATGATCCAGAGAATGTCGGCAGTTTGATTTCTGGTTCCTGTTCCTTTTCTAAAACCTGGCTGGGCATCTGAAAGTTTTTGGTTCCCATAATGCTGAAGCCTAGCATGCCAGATTTTAAGCATGACCTTATAAACATGGGAGATTAGGGCAGTTGTCTGATGGTGAGCATATTCTTTAATACTACCCTTCTTGGAATTGGGATGAGGATTGACCTTTTCTAGTCCTTTGGCCATTGATGGGTCTTCCATATTTGGTGACATATTGAATGCAGCACCTTAATGGCATCATCCTTTAGGGTTTTGAATAGTTATACTGGGATTCCATCACATCCACTAGCTTTATTAACAGCAGTGCTTCCTAAGGCTCACTTGAATTCAGAATGTCTGGCTCTGGGTGACTGACCACACCATCGTAGTAAACTCTTTCATTAAGATCTCTTTTGTACAGATCTTCCATGTATTATTTCCACATGTTCTAGATTTCTTCAGCATCAACTAGGTCTCTACCATTTCTCTTTAAATGGTACTGTCCCTAAAAATAGTAAAAACTGAAATATTTATTTCTGAATACATAGATTATATTTGAATATATTCACTTGGTTATGTTCATGTCATAAATTTTTATTAAAAATTAGGTAATAAAATTTTGTATATATAGGTACCTCCCTAGATTTTTTTGTTGGATGCTTGTCTTTCTTATAATTATAGGTTCTATAGCCACATTGACATTACCCTCTCCAAGACAAAAATCTTGAGTTTACGTTATTGACACCAAGTCTACATCCTGGTTGAGGTGGAGACGGCAGAGAATTAACATATAAGCAAGAACTCTATACCCAAGTATCTTTCATATACACATTCATTTCATATTCAGGATACTCCTGAGAAGGGAAGATACCAGAATTCCCATGTTACAGATGAAAAATAGGAAACTCTGGAATATACAATTATGAGTATCAGAGCCAAGCTTCAGTAACTCCCCTGTCTGCCTCGTGACGACAACCCTACCACACATCTGTGACATCTCAAAACTCTTCAGATCCATCTGGAAGTAGATAATTCATGCCCTACGACTCCAACAAATGCCCAAATTTCTCTAATTTTCTCTGTATGGTTTCTTATTTCCAGTCATGTGCATTCATTTATACTGTAAACTCCCAAATGTCAGAGGCTGTGTCTTCTATTTCCGATAAAATTCTTGACACCTTACAGTGGGTTGATCAACCTATACTGCTAATAGTTAGATAAGACTATGAGTATTTTAAAAAAAATTCTTTTTCTTGGCACATGTGGATCAAACTTTCTGCAGGCTCATTTTCACATTCCATCTGAGCCCACATGTCATTAGAAACAACCCATTGACATAATGTGAAATGTCTGTTCATGTGTGTGGAAAGATGAAGGGCCCCATCCAGAGAACTGTGCAAACATTAAACAGTAACATAAAATAAACTCCTAACATTATATATGAACACTGAAGTCAGGATATTTTGTGAAGTGGTGAGTGAAAGGGAAGTTCAAAAACGTGAATATTTAGGTATTTAGGCAGAGCAGTAAAGAAGTGTTAGAGATATGGGACATTGCTCTGTGATTTAATTAATCATTGCCTAGCTGGGGAATGGGTGGGATTCCAGAATCTGCTCAAGTGAGGGACAGTGGGATTGTGTGGTGACCTGATCATGATATGGTATGGTATGGTTTGGGAGAAGACTAACAAAGGAGGAAAGGGACGGAACAGAAACAAAAGAGTGGGAATTGGAGACAGGGAGGGGTGCTTCAGTATATTTTGGAGTCTACAACAAAGAATATAGAATGTCTGAAGTTCTGAAGTGAAAAGGAGAACAGTAGCAAAATTGGAAATGCTCATACAATTCCTTCACTCTGCTTATGTAACAAGGACCATTTATTCATCCTTTAATCAACATCAGTTATCACCTTAGCAAGATGAATGGAAAAAGTGAATTGTAGGACGTGGAAGCAAAATGTAAATGTTTCTTGTCTTCATGTTTCACTGGCATCCATGGGAGGATGGGTATTTTATTAATACTAAACAATTGTTTGAACAGTTGCCAAGTCATGTCTGATCTCTTCATGGTCCCATGGACTGCTGCACACCAGGCTTCCCCATACTTCACCATCTCCTGGAATTTGCCCAAGTTCACATCCATTGCATCAGTGATACCATCCAACCATCTCAATACTTGTTCAGTATTCAAAGTTCTAGTGTTGCATGTATACAGAATATGATGTTCTTGAACTTGGACACTGATGGAAATAGAGACATGTATGTAGACACCCATAATTAAATATAGGTAAAAATGGAGATAGCTTTCACCAGTTGTAAGAGCTTCCCGGTTGTGCAGTGGTAAAGAATCTGCCTGCAGTGCAGGAGACACAAGAGACCCATGTTTGATCCCTGGTTTGGAAAGATCTCTTGGAGGAGGAAATGGCAGCACACTCTAGTATTCTTGCCTGGAAAATCCCAGGGACAGGGAAGCCTGGTGGGCTGCAGTCCATGGGGTCCCAAAGAGTTGGACACAGCTAGCTAGTGTCTGTGTGTGTGCACATGGGTGCACACACACACACACACACACACACACACACATGCTACATTATACTTTGAATATAATTCACACTTTTTTTATGGCCTCCAAGATGCTGCATCAATCAGCCTCTATTTACCTCTAGAAACTCATCTGATGTCACTCACCTTTTATACTGTATCTTCTGTCAATCTCTAAAATACATTAAATGAGTTCATGAAAGAGGACACTTTATTTAAAATCAAGAAAGGAGGAAGTTAAAAAGATACATGTGTATGATTTATATATTGGAAGTACTGTTCAGTGCAGAGGCAGAGTGCTATTGACATGTCAGTTCTCAAGCAGATGGTTCCCGTAGTAGGCTGTATGGTGACTTCAAAAATAATGGGTTTGGTTTATGTGGTCCCTGACGTCTGTGAACGTGACTTAGTTTGGGGGAGAGAATGGCTTTTGTATATGTAATTAAGAATCTTAAGATCAGAGCATCCTGAATTACTCAGGTAGGTCGTTCCTAAGTTCAGTAATAAGTGTCCTTAGAGGGCAGAGGAGAAGTGTAGGTAAAAGTGATGGGACACAGAGGCAAAAATGGGAGGAATGTGGCCACAAGCCAAGGAATCCATGGAACACTGAGAGCCATCAGAAGCGGAGAGAGACAAGGAAGGGTTCTCCAGAGAGCTTCCAGGGCAGTGTGGCCTTGCCAGCATTTTTATTTCAGACCTCTGTTCTCCAGAGCTGTTAGAAAATAAATTCTTTGCGATTTAAGCCTATGAAAATATTAGTTTGTGGTAATTTTCTTATTGGAGTTTTAAGAAAAGACAGTGCCTAATGGTAGAGATGGATATATCAGGGTTTTGATACGATTTCAGTTTTCTTAAATTTACAGAGGTTTGATTTGTGACCCAAGATAGGGTCTATCCTGGAGAATGTTTCATGTGCACTTGAGAAGAAGGTGTATTCTTCTGCATTTGGATGGAATGTTCTGAAGGTATGAATGAGACACATCTCATCTAATGTATCATTTAAGACATGTTTCCTTACTAAGTTTCTGTTCTGATGACCTGTCCATTTATGTGAGTGGGGTATTAAAGTCTCCTACTACATCGTGTTACTGTCAATTTCCCCTTTTGTGTCTGTTAGTGTCTGTCTTTGTATTGAGGTGCTCCTATGTTGGGTGCATATATATTAAAATTGTTTTGTCCTCCTCTTGGATCAACCATCTACTTTTTTTTTATTATTATTAATTTTTATTTTTTTAGTTTGTTTTGCTTTACAATACTGTACTCATTTTGCCATACATTGACGTAAATCAGCCATAAGTGTACCTGAGTTCCCAATGTGTGGATTACCAAACTGACGGTTTTCTCCCCATTTCAAGCTTCAGTTTTTTTACCCCTAAATCAGGGAATAATAATATATACAGGATTGGAGAGTTAGACATAAAAAAAGTACCTAGAACCAATCCTATTATTTCACTGCATTTCTTAGAAGTAATCTTTTATTCCTTTTCTTTTTAATCCTTTTCTTTCTACTCTGTTTATCCCATGCTGCTTATTATTATATAATTTCTATAAAAGAACAATGTTATGGCATTCTTATTTATGGGTATTTATTTATATATGCTTGACCTCTCTGCAGCTTTCATTTAAAATGATGTGCAATAAACAATCATTTCATTATGTACTAGTTAAGCAATATTTACAGAGGAAAGAAAATGCATTGGTCCACTAGTGAAATATTACTTTTGATGTACTTGTTAACATAATGGAATTCTGGTTTACCTAGCAATCTCTTATAATTTTGGATAAATTGACTCAATAAAAAGATACTGATGTAATTAAGATTCTACAGCATAGTTAAAATCCTATTCCTCACTGTGATTATGATGAGAGGGGCAAGATCCTGTATGTCTTTGCCACAGATGTTCATACAAGGACCAAAAAGCACCATAATAATATTACTTTTGATGGCCAAAGCTTGACATAGGAAAGTTTGTGCATATATTCTTGGCTTCTTTCTACTAATCTTTAAATTCAGTTCAGTTCGGTCACTCAGTCGTGCCTGACTCTTTGTGACCCCATGAATCGCAGCACGCCAGGCCTCCCTGTCCATCACCAACTCCTGGAGTTCACTCAAACTCCAGGGATGGAAGGATTCTTCAATATACTCAATCAATGTGATACACCATCTTGACAAATTGAAACATAAAAAACATGTGATAATCTCAATAGATGCAAAAATAGCCTTTGACAAAATTCAGCAACAATTTATGATTAAAACTCTTCAAAAAATGGGCATAGAAGGAACCTATCTCAACATAGTAAAGGTCATAGATAATAAGCCTACATCAAATACTATTCTCAATGGTGAAAAACTGAAAGCATTCCCCTAAGATCAGGAACAGAACAAGGGTGTCCACTTTGACCACTATTATTCAACATACTTCTAAAAGTCCTAGCTACAGCAATCAGAGAAGAAAAAGAAATAGAAGGAATCCATATCAGAAAAGAAGTAAAGCTCTCGCTGTTTGTGGATGACATGATACTGTAAATAGAAAACCCTAAAGATAGTGTCAGAAAACTACTAGACCTAATCAATAAACTTAGCAAAGTTGCAGGATACAAAATCAATACACAGAAATCATATGCATTTCTATATATTAACAATGAAAAATCAGAGAAATTAAGGAATCAATCTCATTCACCATTGCAGCAAAAAGAATTTAATATCTAGGAATAAACTAACCTAAGGAGACAAAAGGACTGTACACAGAAAATTATAAGACTTTGGTTTTTGAAAAGGCAGAGGAACCAGAGATCAAATTTCCTGTTGGATCATGGAAAAAGCAAGAAAGTTCCAGAAAAACATCTATTTCTGCTTTATTGACTATTCCAAAGCCTTTGACAATGTGGATCACAATAAACTGTGGAAAATTCTGAAAGAGATGGGAATACCAGACCACCTGACCTGCCTCTTGAGAAATCTGTATGCAGGTCAGGNAAGGTTTGCACAGCCAAGAAACTATAAGCACAGTGAAAAGACAACCCTCAGAATGGGAGAAAACAATAGCAAATGAAAAAACTGACAAAGGATTAATTTCCAAAATATACAAGCAGCTCATACAACCAGATAAACAACCCAATCAAAAAGTGGGGAAAAGACCTAAACAGACATTTCTCCAAAGAAGACATACAGATGGCTAGCAAACACATGAAAAGATGTTCAACACTGCTCATTATTAGAGAAATGCAAATCAAAACTACAATGAGATATCACCTCACACCCATCAGACTGGCCATCATCAAAAAGTCTACAAACAATAAATACTGGAGAGGATGTAGAGAAAAGGGAACAGTCTTGCACTGTTTGTGGGCATGTAAATTGATACAGCCACTATGGAAGACGGTATGGAGATTCCTTAAAAAAAAGGAATAAAACCACCATGTGACCCAGCAATTCCACTCCTAGGCATATACTCTGAGCAAACCAAAACTGAAAAAGAACATGTATCCCATTGTTCATTGCAGCACTATTTACAATAGCTAGAACATGGAAGCCAGAGAAGCTGATGGCACCCCCACTCCAGTACTCTTGCCTGGAAACTCTCATGGACGGAGATGCCTGGTGGGCTGCAGTCCATGGGGTCGGTAAGAGTCGGACACGACTGAGCGACTTCACTTTCACTTTTCACTTTCATGCATTGGAGAAGGAAATGGCAACCCACTCCAGTGTTCTTGCCTGGAGAATCCCAGGGACGAGGGAGCCTGGTGGGCTGCCATCTATGGGGTCACACAGAGTCAGACACGACTGAAGCGACTTAGCAGCAGCAGCAGCAGTGGAAAAGAAGTGAAATACAGTTATACTCTTTGTAGGAAAAGACAATGGAAGGAATCTTACATTTTTTTGTGAAAGACCTACTCAGTGGTAAAGAGTCTTCCTGTCAATGGAGGAGACTTGGGTTTATTCCCTGGGTCAGGAAAAATCCCCTAGAGGTGGAAATGGCAACTCACTCTAATATTCTTGCCTAGCAAATCACATGGACAGAAGAGCCTGGTGGGCTACAGTCATAAAGAGTCAGACACAAGTGAGCACATACACACATACATTAATAACTTACGAAATTAGGCACATAGATGTCTCATTAAATGATGGGTTCATTACCATCTTCATCATAATCACCATCATCCATTTTTTCCTGTAAGATTCATGTTTAGCAAATCAATATGCAATGATTTGAGGTTAACTATTAATATCTTCAGTGAAAGACCCTAGTGATTAACAATGTGAAATACATACTTTGTGAAGTCATGGAAATTCACAGATTTCAAGAAAGGTTTCTTTCCCCTTTTCCTGCAAATATCAATTACACAGCATTTGATGATCTTACATAACTGATTGACCTTCATGGCACATTGATATTGTACATCTTGTATTGATTGGAATGCCAGCTCAATAAAGCACTCCAACTAGGTATTTTTGTACCTATGAAAATTTATAAGCTGCCTCAAGTTCAGAGTTCTGATCCTTGCTAACATGTTCACTTTTAGTATATTCGGTTCCATCACTTTGGATCCAGAATGTAATAAATATTTTTTCAAACATTTACCCCTTAGCTAAGAGGCCAAATAGCTTAAAATGTGTTATAATAAAAATTTTACTGTTTCTGTCTTGATAAATTGGGAATGTGTCTTTTTCAAGCTAGTTTTGTACATGAGAATGGATAGCTTTTAGTAATTGTCAGTATTGACTACTATTAATATTATACTTTGCTTCCAGAGTAAAAATTTGTCAAGAGTAACATAAAACTGTGCAAGTCCGTGCTCTATCTGACATTCTCTTCTTTACTGTCTAGCAATCAAACCCCAGGTCCTCGGCGTATGACAGCTGTATTGCTGCTGTTCTGTGTTCTGGGCTGTTAGTTATGTTTTCTTTCTTTTTCTCTTTTTCCTTTTCAAATAAATGATAATTTCTTTTTATCTATTCTTTCTATTTTTTAAGTAAAAGATAACTTCTTTTTATCTTTTTACCTACTCTTTCTCTTCTAGAAAAACACCACTCTCTCTGCTTATGTCTCTCATATTTTCTTCACTTTTCAATGAGATGTTGTCTACTTTTCCCGGTAATTCAGGGTCTTGGCTCTGGTATCAGTCAGACATGGAAAGTGATACATAATGTTTCCGGCTTCCCTTTTCTCCAGCAGTCTTTCTCTGGAGTTACATCTGTGTCAGAAAGATTATACTTACAGATAGTGGACATTCCTCAAATATTCTAGACTCCATTTACCTAGCAAAGATTGTTTTCAATTTTGAATACATTTTTAATCGACATACTGAAGAAATTCTAGTAAAGGCCTTTTTAGGGATTGCCCTCAGACTGGTCCAACTTTTTGCAACCCTTTGGACTGTAGCTTACCAGGCTTCTCTGTCCATGGAAAAGTGCAGGCAAGAATACCGGAGTGGGTTGCCATTTCCTCCTCCAGGGGACCTTCCTGACCCAGGCATCAAATCCATGTCTCCTGCATTGCAGGCAGATTCTTTACCACTGAGCCAATTAGCCACACACTACTGAGAACCAGAAAACTGATAGTTTCAGCACTGGCTTTGAAATTAGATAAAAATACATTTAATAATAATAATTATATTAAATATCTAACTATGTATACCAACTATATATTATACTACCTAACATTTTACAAACTATATATCCTATCATAGCATCCAGTACCATCCCTTCGTGGCAAATATATAAAGAAACAATGGGAATAGTGGGAGACTTTATTTTGGAAGGGCCCCAAAATCACTGCAGATGGTGACTGCAGCCATGAAATTAAGATGCTTGCTCCTTGGAATTAAAGATATGATCAACCTAGACAGCATATTAAAAAGCAGAGACATGACTTTGCCAACAAAGGTCCATCTAGTCAAAGTTATGTTTTTTCCAGTAGTCATGTACAGATGTGAGAGTTGGACTATAAAGAAAGCTGAGCACTGAAGAATTGATGCTTTTGAACTGTGGTGTTGGAGAAGACTCTTAGAGTCCCTTGGACAGAAAGGAGATACAACTAGTCCATCCTAAAGAAAATCAGTCCTGAATATACATTGGAAGGACTGACATTGAAGCTGAAACTCCAATACTTTGGCTACCTGATGCAGAGAGCTGGCTCATTTGAAAAGACCCTGATGTTGGGAAAGATTGAGGGCAGGAGGAGAAGGGGACAGAGGATGAGATGGTTGGATGGCATCACTGACTCAGTGGTCATGAGTTTTTGTAAACTCTGGGAGTTGGTGATGGACAGGGAGACCTGGCTCGCTGCAGTCCATGGGGTCGCAAAGAGTTGGACATGGCTGAGCAACTGAACTGAACTGATTATACTAACAGATGTAATTTCTGAAAGAGAAAGGAAGCCATTAGTTACTTTTATCAAAATTAAGAGGATGGGAAGAGCAATGAGTATCCAATATTAAGACAATAAAGATGGCTAGTTAAAGAGCAAATATATTAATTAAAGCAATAAATGTGAGTGGATTAAATTTCACTATTAGAAGATAGATTGGACAAGAAACAAAGTCTAAATGTATGATGCTTTCAGGAAGTTATTTAAAGCAGAAAATACTGGGAAACTAAATGAGATGGTGATCACAAATATGCCAGGAATGAGAAAAAAACAATGTTAAGAAGTATGCTTAAGCACAGAGCATAAAAGATCATTTCCACNGGCTAGTTAAAGAGCAAATATATTAATTAAAGCAATAAATGTGAGTGGATTAAATTTCACTATTAGAAGACAGATTGGACAAGAAACAAAGTCTAAATGTATGATGCTTTCAGGAAGTTATTTAAAGCAGAAAACACTGGGGAACTAAATGAGATGGTGATCACAAATATGCCAGGAATGAGAAAAAAACAAAGTTAATGTTAAGAAGTATGCTTAAGCACAGAGCATAAAAGATCATTTCCACTCAAGATATTCAAATATAAACCAAATAATGAATGATATTTTGTAATAAGACAAGCATCAGCATCTATAGAATAATGAAACTATAAAAATAAATATTTAAAAAGAAAATTTAAAAAGAAATAGGCAATTTTAAAAGTGAAATATATAAATCAGTAAAACAACGATTTAATTTTTCCACCAATAAAATGCATTCCACTTAATTATGGGGCCTCTTAATGCTCATTAAGCATTATCTTTCAAGCTGACAGATGGTAGATAAATTTTATAACTTTTCTAGAAGGCAATTTTGCGTTGTATATCAAAATCAAGGATCATTTGGCCATGATATTCTTAGAAAGATTTATATTCAGATTTATTTATTGAGCACATCATTATTCAAAAGTCCATAAAGTTGGAAGCAATATAAATGTCTCACAATATGGAGTTTAAAAAATAATGACAATAATGCAATCTAGTGTTTTAAATAATATGTATCATGTTCGAGGCGTTGATTAAATCAATCAACATACATATAAACCTATCTGATTAGAAGAGCAAGCCCATGAAGTAGGATTGTTTTCACTCCTTATTTTCATTTATGGGAACTGAGAAAGGGAGAAATTAATGAATTTGCTCAAGTTCAAAAGTCAATAATGGTAAAGCAGTGATTAAAGCTCAGGCAATCTGGCCCTGAGGCTCAGTTTCATGTCTCTATGCTAAAAATTTTTTAAATGAAAGCATCCATTATCAAAGAATAATTTGTATCCATGGAAGTATGATTTTAAGAGGTTTTCCAAGAAAATGAGAAAATGTCCATGATACTGGTAAGTGAAATAAACTTTTACTCTGTAAGATATATGAATATATAAAACCATGACAGGGATGATTTATGCAAAGGGTATTGCCAGAGAAGGTATAGATTATTCATAATAATTTTATATCTTGTGGATTTCCCAACACTTCTAAAATAAACTTGCTTTAATAAAAGCACGTAATAATTGTGGCAGTAAATGATCAGTGTTTTATACCATAATCTGTCTACTATATGGTATCTTTATCATTTAGTAAAACTGATATATTGAACAGTCGAATAAACAGCACCCAGAAGTTCCTGGAACAGTGCCTATAAAGTATATATATACTTATTCTTATTGATGCTATAATTATTCAAAACTAGTTTTTAAAAAATTATATGGCAAGAAATCAGTCTAAATCTAAATAACAAGTTAGCAAGAGCTGAGTGTGGGAGTGGACACAGAAGTAAAAATGATATGCATTCTTTCTAAAAAGAGAAACGAAAAAAACTTGCTGAACTTGAATGTTAAAAAAAAGATTCCCAGGACTTTTAGTCATACCACAAAATTAACATGCGTAAAAAACAATATCTCAGTTGTCCTACTTCAACGTACTTTGCCAGATTTCAAGGGTTTAAGATATTCTTCCACAATGTTGAGACGTTGATCTGTGTTTTTCCTCTTCCTTTTTCTCCCTCAGTTTATTTTTTAAGGCAAAAGACAGAAATTAGACAAAGAGGCATAAAACCATTCACCATAGAGCCACAGGCTTTTAATTTTCTCCTTGCCACTCCCCAGGGTAAAATGGTTTGGTACAAGGAACACAAGATCCTAATTCTTAATTGAACTTTTCGAAACCAAATATATATACATATATGTATGTATATATCAAATAAAGGAGTCAGAAGAACAACCCCTATAATGTATATAATAGACGAATAGAGAAACATATTCAATGTTCATATTCAATATGGTGGTTTGGTAAATATTTAGAATTCGGGATGTGGCTATGAGATGAATGGATTTCAGAACGCACAGTTTTAAAAGGAATGTGTTAGTGAGTATGCGGAATAAGCAAAGGCATGGTAGGAGCCTGTTCTTTCTCTCTAGAAATGCACTTATTATTTGGCCATTTGCCCATACTTATACTCTACCCTAATTCTCAGCCTATACGTTCATTGCCAGAGTTATTGTTCAAAATGCAGAATAGATCTTGACAGTCTGTATAGAACCTGAGATATTTCCTTTATTTTCTTCTGGTGATGGTCGTTGTTCAGTTGCCCAGTCTTGTCTGACTCTGTGACCCCATGGATTGCAGCATGCCAAGCTTCCCTGTCCATCACCAACTCATCCTCTGTCATCCTCTGTCACCCCTTCTCCTCCTCCCTTCAATCTTTCCTAGCATCAGGGTCTTTTCAAATGAGTCAGTTCTTCAGATCGGGTGGTCAGAGTATTAGAGCTTCAGCATCAGTCCTTTCAATGAATATTCAGGACTGATTTCCTTTAGGATGGACTGATTGAATCTCCTTGCAGTCCAAGAAACTCTCAAGAGTCTCCTCCAACACTACAGGTCAAAAGCATCAATTCTTTGGCGTTCAGCCTTCTTTATTGTCCAACTCTCACATCCATACATGACTACTGGGAAAATTACAGCTTTGAATATATGGACCTTTGTTGGCAAAGTCACGTCTCTGCTTCTTAGCATGCTCTCTAGGTTTGTCGTAGCTTTTCTTCCAAGGAATGGCTAGATCTATGAGGATGGCATCCAACCATTTATAACACAGTTACACCTACATTAACAATACCTCTGACTCCATCCTAACTAACCCTCTTGCTAGAAAAATATTCTCAACATTCCAAACAAACCAAACTCTTTCAAACCTGTGTTTTTGCACATCTTATTCAGTGTACTTGATCCCTTTACTTCACCTGGTACTGAGATTTCTCTTTTTTTCTCTATTTACAATTTTGGCTCTAATTGTGCATGAAAAATATTTACATCTGTGAGTTCCTAAAGGAAAAAAAAAATCATACTCATATTCTTAGCACCCAGCACAGTGTCCAGTGCAAACAATTAATAGATAGTGATGCGCTTAGGGATGAAATGAGTCATTCATGTTGGCAGACAATGTTAAAATGAAGCAGGCCCAGTTGTTGAAAATCTGCATTTCATTTCTAAATAACTCAGTAGTGAATACATCTTTTTCACTAAATTTCTAGAAAAGGAAGCTTTTCTTTCTTTGAAATTAATTTGTTTTAATTGGACGCTGATGACTTTACAATAGTGTAGTGATTTTTGCCATACATTGACATAAGTCAGCCGTAGGTGTACATGTGTTCTCCATCCTGAATCCCTCCTCCCACCTCCCTCCCAATCCCATCCCTCAGGGTCATCCCAGTGCACCAGCTTTTTTTTTTTTTTTTTTTTTAAGAAAAGAGCTCCTCATAAAATCCATCTCTTTCTGCAGAGATCTAAGGACTGTTTTGATAATGTTGTTGTGAGTGAGTCACCAGCTTAATCACCATGATGTGCAACGTGAAAGGCTCTCAGAGGGAACATGCAAACAGCCTGGAACCCCTTTGCTTGTCCAGCCATCAATTATCAGCTTTGTTGTTGTTCAGTGTCATTCAGGGGCTAAGCCATGTCCTACTCTTCGTGACCCCACAGACTGCAGCACAAACAGGCTTACGCGCTTATTTAAGTCCTATTGTGACTTTTTATTAATACGACTTTGAGCATATATTTCGCCATAAATCTTTCTTTACTCCATTTTCAAAGTTAAATAAGCTTTCTATGGTCCTTAATTCTTCATTACAAATTTTTTAATGAATTCATTAAGCTTTCCCCCTACGTCCACCACAATCATTGATTATGCTAGTGAAAGACTATACATAAAAATAATGACCAGATCATTTATAAAAATAGAATTCTGACTCAAACTACCATAACCAGCCCAGGAAACAAAGCCATCATCTACAGTAATTAGCCCAATAAGCTAGACTGTTAATCTACAACTTAGACTTATGGGAAGTCAGACCACTTTGTCTAGTCAAGAAAAACAAACAATAACTACTGAAATGGTAGGCTCTAAACAGCCAGGGCCTGATTAATAACTGATAACTTTCCTAATTCTGTCCCCACTTTTAACTTAGGACCAACCTGAGAAGGTCAGATGTGTACCCATAACCAGTCAAGTAGAATCCACTTCTGTTTAGCCTGTCTTTAGTTTCTCTTGATAAAGCTTTCTCGCTTTTCTGCCTGCCTTTGTTTCGAGTCTGCTAAAGGCTAGTGATGGTGGTGGTGAACTCCTTTCGTATACACAAGCTCTGCAAAAATAAATGTTGCCTGTTTTAATTTGGTAGGATCATTAATTTATACATTTCATTAAACATATGGATTAGTCTGGGAGAAAATGAAAGATTTATGAGTTGTTCCATTCAAGAATATGGGCTACATTTCCATTTTTCAGAATATGTTTTATTTGCATTGTTTTGTAGTAATCTTTATAGATATATAATCTTTATCAGGCTAATAACTTATATTATTCAAATTATATTTAATTCTGTTTTTCCTGCTAAATCTCTCACTTCATTAAATAGAAGTTCTAGAATCTCTAGATCCAGCTATTTAATATTTCTCTTCTGGCTGCTATTTATTTGATGCTATATTTTTGGTTTATATATGGCCTGGAGGTTTGTATCAGTTCAGTTCAATCGCTCAGTCATGTTTGACTCTTTACAACCCCATGAACTGCAGCATGCCAGGCCTCCCTGTCCATTAGCAACTCCCGGAGTCCACCCAAACCCATGTCCATCGAGTCAGTGATGCCATCCAGCCATCTCATCCTTTGTTGTCCCCTTCTCCTCCTGCCCTCAATCTTTCCCAGCATCAGGGTCTTTTCCAATGAGTCAGTTCTGCACATCAGGTGGCCAAAGTATTAGAGTTTCAGCTTCAACATTAGTCCTTCCAATGAACACCCAGGACTGTTTTCCTTTAGGATGGACTGGTTGGATATCCTTGCAGTCCAAGGGACTCTCAAGAATCTTCTCCAACACCACAGTTCAAAAGCACCAATTCTTCGGTGCTCAGCTTTCTTTATAGTCCAGCTCTCACACCCATACATGACCACTGGAATAACCATAGCCTTGACGAGACAGACCTTTGTTGGCAAGGTAATATCTCTGCTTTTTAATATGCATAAAACCATATACTTATTGGTAGCATTCCCAGGTGGTGCTAGTGGTAAAGAATCCACCTGCCAATGCAGGAGATATAAGAGACATGAGTTTGATCCCTGGGTCAGGAAGATCCCCTGGAGAAGGAAATGGCAACCCCACTCCAGTGTTCTTGCCTGGGAAATTCTATGGACAGAGGGGCCTGGTGGGCTATAGTCCATGGGGTCACAGAGAATCAGACACCATTGAGCCACTAAGCACATGCTTCCTACTATATAGAACTATGAATATGATATTTTGTGTCTATTAACAGTAATATATAATTGTATGTACTTTATACCTTACCAAGCTCATTCTAATTACATTTCTTCTTTAATTCTCATAAGAATATGATGTGGATGTTTTCATTAAAAAGACCAAAAACTTATTCAGACATTAATTAATGTCCCAAAGCTAATAAGAGATACATGGGACTCCTATCATTCTTGGAATTCCAAAAGACAAACTCAGTTGTATTAGGGAAAGTCAAAATATTAATGACTAGTATGCATGATAAATCTGAAACTTGTTGTTTCTAATGGATCTTCTTCTATCAGTAAATATATAGTTATAATTTTGGTGGTATATGGTTTTACAATAAGTCCAGAACATATCACTATTAAAATCCATGAAAAGTGTGTATTGATTATGTTATTCAAGATGTTGGATTAGCCAGATCATGTCATTCTTTATATCCATACCATTTTCTAGTGTGTAAACTTGGCAGTACTTCTTAGCTTTTCTAAATATCAAAGTTGTCATCTGTGAAATGCGGTTATTCATAGTACTTACATTAGGGATATTAATAAGCATATATGTAGAACTGGGTCAGGTGTATAGTCAGCCCTCAGTAATGGGTTAGTTAATGTTTCTGCTAGTAATGGTAGCTTCCTTCTCATCGTCGTCACCATCTTCACAACATCATTCTGCCTGGTTGACTAACAGAGGAGTTAGAGCTGGACTTTCATAATTCAGCTGGGATCATTTACCAAGCATTAAATAAAAAAGCCTGTGAAAGCAGTTTTATCAAAATGAACTAGATAAAATAATATTTATTAGAATCATGTTTTTTATTAATCTTATATTTTATTTCTGTAGGTATCAATTTTGAATGTATTTCAAAAGACGTTTTCCAATAAGTATCCACTGTTTTCACCTCTACTTTTTGATGGTAACAAACTACAGTGTAAGCCAAGTTTTTCAGCATTTTTTTCTAGACTTTAAAGTTTTTAAGATAGTTTATGTTTAAAGTGTAAAAATGAGCCACTTGTTTACCTGCATCATGGATGCTAATATGATAAGCAATGTTCTATAGGAACAACTTACTTATAACTCCCAGCATATATAATAACAAGAAGAGTTATAACAGAAAATTGAGTCACTTATTCAAAAGCCATATCACAATTTGTCACAAAGCTTAACACCTTTTGCCTGCAGCTCTTTGGGATGGATATAATGTCTCACTTGTTTTAAAGTTTCTTTTTCCTAAAAATATCCAGAGGCATCAATTCACACTGAACTAATGGCGACAATTTTGTTCTAAATCCCTGAGGAAAGAAGATGTCAGAATGTTGGCCAAGATTGACTTCTTTTTTTAATCTTCTCCCTGGGAACCATTTGAAAAATGCTGCTTCTGGTGACATAGATGCAGGTCTTGTAACACGAAGTTAAATTTGCTGTCCTTTCAAAGGCAAAGCTTTATTTATGCCCTGAAAATTCTAAGGCATTTGGAAATCTCTTGATTGACTTAGACATTTATTTGACTCTGCATCAAACAAATAACCGATTCAAAACAACCAAGCATTCTGCACTGCCAGTCTTCACCTCCGAGGTGAAATCTCAGTCAATAAAAGGTTCATATTGGAAAATGTGAGTGACATTTAACTAAGGGGTGCAAAGTATACGGCTGTGTTTTTGACACGAGTCCTCCCACACAACTGTCAGCAAGTCTAAATTAATGCTGGAAGTTCTATAGGTTTCAATGATGGATGAATGTATTTAAGCCACATCACAGAACCACAGAAGTAATGAGCTTTGCAGTTTTTTCTGATGCCTATATGTTTGCGTAATCTCTTTTGATTTTGCTTAACCATCTTCCTGCATCACTGTTGACACTGTTATAAAATTTATACATGTTTCTCAGATGACATATACAATGTATTCCCCTAAGAAGGGGTATCAAGTTGTTGCTGTCATAAAACGAACATCCTTTATACCAAATCGGTAATTTTTTATAAATCAAAAGTAATTATAACCATCTGAGATGTGTTCCCTTTCTTATTAGAGAATGTGTTTGTGTTATTTCTAGACATCATTTCAGATGTCATCTTTATGTCTTTTCACCTCCTCTTCTCCATACATTTCCTCAGGAATTTGCATTCAGAAGCTGAATATATAAGGAGTGAGTTACCAGATTAATGTTGAGAGACTTAGCACAGAACAGTTCTGTAAAGTGAAAACTCATTCTTAATTATGTCACCTGGGCACACAGTGTCGTACCCACTCTGATTTTACAGCACATATTTCCATGTACTGCACTGAACCCTCTTTTTCTGAATGAAAAAAAGACAAAAGGTGTTATGCTTTTTGATAAACTATAATGTAGCTTTTAAATAAGCTTTTAAATGGTTCCATTCGCTTAAGAGGACAAAAACAGGTAGATGACTGTATTTGGCCCATGGGTCATAGTTTAGTGACATGTTTGAAAGTGAAGTGAAATCGCTCAGTCGTGTCCGACTCTTTGCGACCCCATGGACTGTAGCCTGCCAGGCTCCTCTATCCATGGGATTTTCCAGGCAATAGTACTGGAGTGGATTGCCATTTCTTTCTCCAGGGGATCTTCCCGTCCCAGGGATCGAACCCAGGTCTCCCGCATTGTAGACAGATGCTTAACCGTCTGAGCCACCAGACATATGTTTAGATAGTTATAAAAAGTAATGTCTTTTCAGAAACCAGTCAAGCCCTTTCTATTATTGTTGGTCATTGCAAAAAAAAAAAGAGGATACTCTAATTTCTTTAACATTGAAGTTTAAAGTTCATATGATGATGAACTCATTAGCTCTCTGGCTTAATTTCTATACATATAGTAGTAAAAAATAATTCCTCGACATTTTCTGCACTTTTGTGAAGTCCTAGAAAATGAGAAAGGCAAAAATGACCTTCAGTTTTAGTCCTTTTGAAAGTCACCATTCAATTGTCAATAACAATGTCCTCAGTCTGCACTGAAAGGGCTTGTATCATAAGTGCGGATTGCTCTATTATGAAAACAATTCTGTTCATGATGAAGCTGTTTCTGTTTCTCTAGGATAAAGTAAACCAAGTAAAATTTGCACATATATTCAACTCTGAGATAACCGATATTTGTGTAGTTGCTGTAACTTGCCTGTTGTATTTTGTATTGTTCAAAGCAGACTTCACAAGTTTAAGTACAAAGATTTGGACATTGTGTTTTTATATTTCACTTTCATTGAAGTGGACTTTGAGTAAGTATTTCTACCATAAGGACCACAGAAAGCTGATATAAAGCAAAACATGTATTTAAGATCAGAAAGTTGTAAAATAAATTATACATTTTCTTCCTAAGAATTAGGAAATTAAATACAATAAGTAGTTTGTTTTCTATGGTTGATTCATTACTATCTTCTACTAGAAAACTATGGCTCTAAAATGAAACCAATTCAGTTCTGGGGTTAACCAAGCAGATGTTTGGCTGAAACATAGTTACCCTGGTCAGTTAATACAAGAAAAAAAAAAAAAATCAAAGCCCCAGATGTTGTAGAAGCTTACCTACCTCAGAAATTTTGAATCACATTCCTTGAGACCTGCTTAATTCAGGATCCATTTTCAGATCTTAAGCCCAAATCATGAACCTGAATGGTAGAATATTTGTTGATTCATATTTTCTTTTCTAGCCATGTTTGAAAATTCAGTCTGTCAAAAAGTTAAATCATTATTTATATTATATGGAAAATATCCCAGTATATCTTTAAATTTGTATTAAACCTAGTATGATCAAGAATTGCATAAAATTTATTATTTTTATACCTGATATTTTTCTCATGTGATAAAAATGAGTGTTTGTAAAACAAATGTGATAAGTATATTTATTTAATGAGGCTAAGTTGGTGTTTTCATTGAAGGGGACTTTGCCAAGTGCTTTTTTGTTTGTTTGTTTGTTTTCTTATGTAGCAAGCCCATTTTCAGGATAAACACTGAGGAGGGTGAAAAAGGCAGCAATTGATAATTTTTATCCAATGTATTCACTCTAGTAAGCTGTTGAAATAGGTTAGGAGAATGATTCACTTTTTTAAATACTTGAGGCAAAATAAATTATTAGGCTTGAAGGTTGGGGATAGAAATAGGTCAGAGTTTCCTAGATAGTATTTCACATGGAATTTATTGAAAAAGTACAGGTAATAGATAAAGTTGGAAATGATGCTAGTCATTATCGCATCCTCAGAGGAAGTTAACACAATGATAAATAGCAGATCCATATCATTAGTGAAACTCTTCCCCCCAAAATAAAGCAATCAGTCATGGAAACGCTTAAAAACCCTAATTCTGATAGAGTCCTCTTGACTTAGGTGGCTCAGATGGTAAAGCGTCTGCCTACAATGTGGGAGACCTGGGGTCGATCCCTGGGTCAGGAAGATCCTCTGGAGAAGGAAATGGCAACCCACTCCAGTACTCTTGCCTGGAAAATCCCATGGATGGAGGAGCCTGGTGGGCTACAGTCTGTGNTCAGGACTGATTTCCTTTAGGATGGACTGCTCCGAACTCCTTACAATTCAAGGGACTATCAAGAATCCTCCCCAGTGCCACAAATGGAAAGCATCAATCTTCAGCATTCAACCTTCTTTATGGTTCAACTTTTACATCTGTACATGACTAGTGGAAAAACCACAGCTTTGACTATACAGGCCTTTGTTGGCAAAACGATGTCTCTACTTGTTAACGTGCTGTCTAGGTTTATCATAGCTTCCTTTCCAAGGATCAAGCTTCTTTCAGTTGCATGGCTGCAGTCACTGTCCACAGTGATTTTGGAGCCCAAGAAAATCCATCACTGCTTCTATGTTTTCTCCATTTAATTGCCATGAAGTGATGGGATCAGATGTGATGATCTTAGTTTTTTGAATGTTGAGTGTTATGCCAGCTTTTTCACTCTCCCTTTTCATCTTCATCAATAGACTCTTCAGTTCCTCTTCACTTCCTGCCATTAGAGTTGTATCATCTCCATATCTGAGGTTGTTGAGAGAGCATTACAGGTATATAAGTGTGAAACAGCATGTGACAAGAAGAATACAAGTAGTACAGTATCTGTAAGAGGGCCCATAGGTAAGGCTGCACAGTTGGGAAGGATCTCAAGCATTAAGCACCACATAGGCCATAGGTAATAGCTGGGACTTTATCTTGCAGTTAGTGGGAGAGAGTTTACAGCTCATGAAAGAGGAATTATATGATGATATTTATGCTTTAGCAACCTTTCTCTGGCTACACAAATCTATAATGCAAGAGGAGAGGGGAAAGATTTGATTGCACTAGCTTAAGTGAATTAAATCAATGTCAGTAACATTAGTGATAAAAGGAATCAAAATCTTGGCTTCTGTTTTCAGTGGGTGGTCATACCATTAAGTGAGATAGAGTTTAAAAGATCAGGAGATATTAGAGGAGAGGTGACTATGGACCCAAGGTCTTGAGTGTGCTGAGAATGCAGTAACTATTGGCACATTTAGGTAGCAGTTCCAAAAGCATAGGTGAAACACTTTTTGAGAGCTCAAGAGAAGAATCTGGGCTGGAGGTATAAAGGGGGAATCCTAAATTCCCTATGTAATTTTCAAATGTGGATTAATGCAGCAGTATTGAATGTGTACTATGTGCCAGACCAAGATTCAGGTAAGCATATAGCACTAAATGAAATAGACTAGATAAGCGCTCTCTAAAATTCTCATTTTGAGTTGCTGTAATTGAAATTTAAAAACAATACATGTATAGTTCACAAATCAAGCTGTATAAAGTGTATACAATGAAAAAGTCTCTCTCTTTCTCATTCCTAGCCCCCAGTCTCCTCTTTGAGGTGAATATTTGCAAATAAGCCTCCAATTTCTTTTCTTTTCAATATAATTTATCTACAAATATCCATATTCTTATATAATTATGTAACTGGAAGTATATTACAGTCTTCCATATTTTGCTTTTATTTATGATTTAATTTTAAGTTCTTTCCACAGGAACATGTACAATAAGTTACTTATTGTTTTCAGAGCATAAATTTATATATATATGTGTGTGTGTGTGTGTGTATATATATATATATATATAAGTACTGTGAGTATATACATATATTGTTATTTAATAAATGCCTTCCTGAGATAAATACAGGTTTGTTTTGGTCTTTACCTGCTGCAAATAAAACTGCAACAACTATTTATATATGAATAAATTTATCAGTAACACACATTCCTAGAGATTAAATTTCTGAATCAAAAAATGTTTATCTTTATTTTAATACCTATTTCCAAATTATTCTCCAATGAGATCACACTAATTTAATCTTNTTATTTAATAAATGCCTTCCTGAGATAAATACAGGTTTGTTTTGGTCTTTACCTGCTGCAAATAAAACTGCAACAACTATTTATATATGAATAAATTTATCAGTAACACACATTCCTAGAGATTAAATTTCTGAATCAAAAAATGTTTATCTTTATTTTAATACCTATTTCCAAATTATTCTCCAATGAGATCACACTAATTTAATCTTCCACCAGCCATGAGCATGAATAGCTGGACCTTCAATGAGGCAGTGTATACTGTCCCTTCTCTTTCTTTTTTTACATTTTGCTTTTTGAAAGGTGAAAACTTTTATAATTATTGCAAATTTTATCTTTAAATTAGACACTAGACTGAATCTTTGCCACATATTTATGTATCATTTATATTTTGTTTTCTTGGAACTACATCTGTATGTCCTTTACTCAACTTTTAGTTGGGTTCTTGGCCNATTTTGCTTTTTGAAAGGTGAAAACTTTTATAATTATTGCAAATTTTATCTTTAAATTAGACACTAGACTGAATCTTTGCCACATATTTATGTATCATTTATATTTTGTTTTCTTGGAACTACATCTGTATGTCCTTTACTCAACTTTTAGTTGGGTTCTTGGCCTTATCCTCAGTATTCCATGAAATGCTTTGTGTGTGTTTGTGTGTGTGTGTGTGTATGCTCAGTCATGTCCAATTCTTTGTGAAGTTATGGACTGTAGGCTCTTTTGCCCATGGGATTCTCTAGGCGAGAATGCTGGAGTGAGTTGCCATTTCTTTCTCCAGAGGATCTTCCCCATCTAGGCATCGAGACTGGATGGATATCCTGCATTGCAAGCAGATTCTTTACCACTGAGCCACTGGAAAAGCCCGTAATGCCTTGATGTATTTAAAATATCAGCCTTCTGTTAAATGTTACAAATATGTTCTTGCTTTATAAATTGAATCTCTCTGCAAAGCTAAAAATGATGCCACACATAAAGCTGCCCTTTGTGATTTCTAGGTTCTGTGCTTTGTGTAAAGAAAGTTCCCACTTCAATAGAATTGTTAACAAAATTTCCCAAGTATCCTTTTAGCTCTGTAAAAAAGCTTTAACTAAAAGTTCACAACAAGCCTGCAACTTTCTACTAATATTCCACTTTTGAAATCTGGTAACTGAGACTGAGATAGGTTGAGAAGCTAGCTTTTGGTCATAGAGCTCTTAAGTGACTGAGCCCAAGTTTGAAACCAAAATCTGCTCAGAGCAGTGGGCAAATTAACGTGAACCTAAAGAAAATCCACAATGATCCCTGTAGATGATTCTTTCCTTTCTTTTTTTGAGAAGACCACTGAGCCAGCTGTATTGGCTAGGGTTGCTTTTAACAGGAAAAAAGGTAGTTCATTACAGCAAGGAGGCTACAAGAGCGTCAACCAAGCAATCAAAGGAGATTTTTCCACCTATTGTTTTCATGGAAAACTGTTTCTGTTGATTTTAAAACAGTCTAAGAATAACGAATGCATTGATTATGTGAAACAGTAAGTTTTGAACATGTGTATGTGTCAGAATATTTTCAAATACTCTTAAGTGGCAAACTATCTAGGCAGGGCCCTTTATCTCAGGAATCTCACACTGAGGCAATTCCTCTTCTCCGTGCTGTGATTTCTCTTTCCTTTCTATCTTTCTTTCTTTTTTTTTAATGGCAGCATGTCATTATTTTATCATGTGTTTTCTGTGTGTACTAGAGCTTCCTGAATAAAATCAAAAGAAGTTTTTTTTAAGTGCTATCATTTTCAGTAACGTAATATTCTCTTCCTGGACCCTGTGATATGTGACCCAGATTCTCTACCAAAACTGTTTATTGCCTATGGCTGATGGCTCTTAGAACTGAGTCCCTCTTCAGGTCTTATTTTCAGGCAGACCCACTTGATGCTCCCTGAGGAGGTAGTCCTAATCTCATAGTTGCCTCATGCAGCCGAATAAGGGTCTGGCTTTGACTTCAAACTGGAACAAGACTTAAAGGGTTCTGTCAGGTCTGGAACTCCCCATAGGATCGTCTGAGGCCTCCTTTTCAATAGATTTGCTCTTTAAGTTCCCCTGCCCAATCCTGCTTTCTTCTAAACCTTTCTTTAGTTTCCTGAGACCTCCCCCTCCCCCCCCCACCCCACCCCGACCACAGACAAATCTTAGCTGCATGGACCATTAGCCTGGGCCTGGTCACTTTCATTGCCAGTTCTACTGGAGAAACATTCCTCTTTCAGCCAATTTCCTTTATTTTCTGTTTGCAGCCTTTGCCTGAACAGGCCCTATATCTGCCATTTTTAATGTCTGTTTCTGAAGACAAAGTCATATGTACTGACTTTTAGAAGTTTTATTGATAGGAGAAAAGTCACTTTTTTCTTTAAAAAATTATTTGATCTTTTTTTTCCACTGATGCTTTTCTAGCAAAACCTAATCTGAACTGTCTGCAACTCTTAAATCTCACAAACCAAGCAATAAACCTTGTAATATTAGGCCTTCCTATAAAATTTCAGTTGTAAATTTTGAGATTTTTGTCCAGAGTCTAAAGTTGGCAGTGAAAGTGAGGAAAATAAAAATAATCACCTAAAAAAATTAAGTCACCTGAAAGTAGTTTAAGCTAATTTTTTACCTGGAAATAATTTGTCTCAAAGTCACTGATTGAAAGTCAGGTCAAATCTAACTAATTAATCTTATTACCTCCATGATTCCATGATGTTCTCAAAGTCTACCTTTAAAATGGTTAATAATGCTGTTTTCAGTTCATTCATTCAGTCATGTCCAATTCTGTGCAACCCCCGAACCACAGCACACCAGGCCTTCTTGTCCATCACCAACTCCCAGAGTCCACCCAAATCTATGTCCATCAAGTTGATGATGACATATAACCATCTCATCCTCTGTCGTCCCCTTCTCCTCCTGCTCTCAGTCTTTCACAGCATCAGGGTCTTTTCCAATGAGTTAGCGCNGCACACCAGGCCTTCTTGTCCATCACCAACTCCCAGAGTCCACCCAAATCTATGTCCATCAAGTTGATGATGACATATAACCATCTCATCCTCTGTCGTCCCCTTCTCCTCCTGCTCTCAGTCTTTCACAGCATCAGGGTCTTTTCCAATGAGTTAGCGCTTCACATCAGGTGGCCAAAGTATTGGAGTTTCAGCCTCAACATCAGTCCTTCCAATGAACACCCAGGACTGATCTCCTTTAGGATGGACTGGTTAGATTTCCTTGCAGTCCAAGGAACTCTCAAGAGTCTTCTCCAACACCACAGTTCAAAAGCATCAATTCTTCGGTGCTCAGCTTTCTTTATAGTCCAACTCTCACATCCATACATGACCAACTGGAAAAACCATAGCCTTGACTATGTGGACCTTTGTTGGCAAAGTAATGTATCTGCTTTTTAATATGCTGTTTTAAAAACAACTAAATCATGTAGTTTTTGCGTGTAGAGAATATTATATAATTAATTAAGGCTCTTTTCCCTTAAACTACTGGGAGGCTTGATGCCATAACTGCATGTACCAAAGTACAGTCTGAATAACTCATTTTTTGTTGTTGTTATTAATTTTACCAAAATCAAGACTTCCAGTGTGTCAGATAATCTTTTGTGGTTTAGTTGCTCACTTGTGTCTGACTTTATAACCCCAGGGACTATAGTCCACCGCAGATAATCTTTACAGCATTTGTAAAACTTGGTGAATGAGATTGATAAAGTCCCTTCATATTAGTTTGTGAAGTAAGTAAAGTCAAGTCACTCAGTCGTGTCCAACTCTTTGGGACCCCATGGACTGTAGCCTACCAGGCTCCTCCCTCCATGGGATTCTTCAGGCAAGAGTACTGGAGTGGATTGCCATTTCCTTCTCCAGGGGAATCTTCCTGACCCAGGGATCGAACCCGGGTCTCCTGCATTCCAGGCAGATGCTTTAACCTCTGAGCCACCAGGGAAGCCCAATATTAGTTTGTACCCCAGATAAGACAGTACAAGTTCTCTGTATTAGGGAAGATGTTGCAATAAATCTTTAGGTACTGGATTCTAACATTTTAAGGATTTTTATAAGGGGCAAAAGAGTAACATGTTATAACAGGCATTAGAATGCACTCTACAACATTTGAAGTTAAATATGGTAAAGACTTTATGCATTTAATAAGTGCTTACTGTGGGGCAAGATCAACTATCAATTTCCCTTTCCTAGTGCTATTCAGTTCCTTTGTGTCTATTATTGTCATCAATCACCTTCCTTATTTTTTCAAAATAGATTATGTCTTTATCCTCTATACTTATTTTTCTGTCTCATTTTCATGGTAAAGAACCATCAAGAAGTTGTTACTACTAATTCAGTTATTGTTCCACATTCTTTCCAAAGGAAGAGGTCAAGAAAAAACATATAGTCTTTGTTGCTATTCAGCCACTCCGTTATGTCCAACTCTTTCTGACCCTTTGGACTGGAGCATGCCAGGCCTCACTGCCTTTCACTGTCACCTGGAGTTTACTCAAACCCATGTCCATCGAGTGGTGCCATCCAACCAGCTCACCCTCTGTTGACCCTTTTCCTCCTGCCTTCAGTCTTTCCCAGCATCAGGCTCTTTGCAAATGAGTCATCTTTTCCCATCAGAAGGCCAAAGTATGGCCTTCAGTATCAGTCTTTCCAATGAATAATCAGGGCTGAGCTCCCCGAGGATTAAATTGTTGAATGTCCTTGCAGTTCAAGGGACTCTTAAGAGTCTTTTCCAATACCATAGTTCAAAAGCATCAATTCTTTGGCACTCAGCCTACTTTATGGTCCAGTTCTCATCTCCATACATGACTATTGGAAAAACCATAGTTTTGACTAGATGGACCTTTGTTGGCAAAGTGATGTCTCTGTTTTTTAATATGCTGTCTAGGTCGATAATAGCTTTTCTTCCAAGGAGCAAGCATCTTTTAATTTCATGGCTGCAGTCACCTTCTGCAGTGATTTTGGAGCCCAAGAAAATAAAGTTTCTCACTGTTTCCACTTTTTCCCCTTATATTTGCCATGAAGTGATGGGACTCGCTGCCATGAACTTCATTTTTTGAATGTTGAGTTTTTAGCCAGCTTTTTCACTCTCTTCTTTCACCCTCATCAAGAGCCTCTTTGTTTCTCTTCACTTCCTGCCATAAGGGTGGTGTCATGTGCATATTTGAGGTTATTGATATTCTCCCAGCAATCTTGATTCCAGCTTGAGCTTCATCCGTCGAACATTTTGCATGATATATTCTGCATGTAAGTTAAATAAGCAGGTAACAATATAGAACCTTGACATAATTCTTTCTCTATATTAAATCAGTTCATTGTTCCATGTCTGGTTCTGTTGCTTTTTGACCTGCATACTGGTTTCTCAGGAGGCAGGCCAAGTGGTCTGGTATCATAGTATCTTTAAGTATTTTCCACAGTTTGTTGTGATCCACACAGTCAAAGCCTTAAGCACATTCAATGAAGCAGAGGAAGATGTTTTGTTTTGTTTTGTTTTGTTTCTGGAATTATCTTGCTGTATCTATGATCCAACGGATGTTGGCAATTTGATCTCTGGTTCCTCTGCCTTTTCTGAATCCACCTAGTACATCTGAAAGTTATCGGTTCACACAGTGTTGAAACTTAGCTTGAAGGACTTTGAGCATTACCTTGCTAGCATGTGAAATGAGTGCAATTGTGCAGTAGTTTGAAAATTCTTTGGTATTGCCATTCTTTGGGATCAGAATGAAAACTGACCTTTTCTAATCATGTGGTCACCGTTGAGTTTTCCAAATTTGTTGACATATTGAGTGCAGCACTTTCACAACATCATCTTTTAGGATTTAAAATAGCTCAGCTGGAGTACCATCATCTCCACTAGCTTTGTTCATAGTAATGCTTAGTAACCACTCCAGGATGTGTGGTTTCTAAGTGAGTGAGCACACCATCGTGGTTATCTGGGTCATTAAGACATTTTTTTTACAGTTATTTTGTATATTCTTGCCACCTCCTCTTAATATCTTCTGCTTCTGTTAGGTCTTTACTGTTTTTGTCCTTTATTGTGCTCATCTCTGAATGAGATGTTCCCTTGGTATCTCTAATTTTCTTGAAGAGATCTCTGGTCTTTCCCATTCTGCTGTTTTCCTCTATTGCTTTGCACTGTTAACGTGAGAAGGTTTTCTTATCTCTCCTTGCTATTTTTGGAACTCTGCATTCAGATGGGCCTCTTTCCCTTTCTCCTCAGCCCTTGGCTTCTCATCTTTTCTGAGCTATTTGTAAGGCCTCCTCAGACAAGCATTTTTCTTGTTGCATTTCTTTTTCTTGGATGGTTTTGATCACTGCCTCCTGTGCCTTGTACAGTGTTGTAGACCTCAGTCCATCGTTCTTCAGGCACACTTATCAGATCTAATCCCTGGAATCTTTTTGTTACCTCCACTGTATAATCATAAGGGACTTGATTTAGGTCATACCTGAATGGTCTAGTGTTTTTTCCTGCTTTGTTCAATTTAAGTCTGAAATTTGCAATAAGGAGTTCATGATCTGAGCCACGGTCAGCGCCCCATCTTTTTTTGCTCACTGTGTAAAGCTTCTCCATCTTCTCCTACAAAGAATGTTATCAATCTGATTTTAGTATTGACCTTCTGGTGATGTCCACATATAGAGTTGCCTTTTGTGCTGTTGGGAAAAAAATGTTTGCTGTGCCAGTGCGTTCTCTTGACAAAACTCTGTTAGTCTTTGCCCTGATTCATTTTGTGCTCCAAGACCAGATTTGTCTGTTACTCCAGGTGTCTCTTGACTTCCTACTTTTGCATTCCAGCCTCCTCTGATGAAAATGACTTTTTTTTTTTTTTTGGATGATAGTTCTAGAAGGTCTTGTGGGTCTTCATAGAACTGTTCAACTTCATCTTCAGCATTAGTGGTTGGGGCATAGACTTGAATTACTGTGATAATAAACAGTTTGCCTTGGAAATGAATTGAGATCATTCTGTCCTTTTTTGAGATTGCACCCAAATATTGCATTTTGGACTCTTTTTTTTTTGGCTATGAGGGCTACTCTGTTTCATCTAACTGATTCTTGCCCACAATAGTAAATAAACAGTGGTCATCTGAATTACATTTGCCCATTCCCATCCATTTTAGTTCACTGGTTCCTAAAATGTTGATGTTTATTCTTACCATCTCCTGTTTGACCACATCCAATTTACCTTGATTCATGGACCTAACATTCCAGGTTCCTATGCAGTATTGCTCTTTACAGCACCAAACTTTACTTTCACTACCAGACACATCCACGACTGGGCATCACTTATGGTTTTGCTCAGACTCTTCATTCCTTCTTAGGCTATTTCTCAGCTTTTCTCTAGTAGCATATTGGGCACCAACTGACCTAGGGGGTTCATCTTTCTGTGTGGTATCTTTTCATCTCTTCATACTATTCATGGGGTTCTCAAGGCAATAGTTCCAAAGTGTTTTGCCATTCCCTTCTCCAGTGGATCACTTTTTGTCAGATCTCTCCACCATGACTCATCCATCTTGGATGACCCTACATGGCATGGCTCATAGTTTCATTGAGTTACGCAAAGCTATGATCCATGTGATCATTTTGGTTAGTTTTCTGTCATTGTAGTTTTCATTCTGTCTGCCCTCTGATGGATGAGGATAAAAGGCTTCTTCAAGCTTCATGATGGGAAGGACTGGCTGTGGGGAAAACTGGGTCTTGCTCTGATGGGCAGAGCCATGCTCAGTAAATCTTTAATTCAGTTTTCTGCGGATGAGTGGGGCTGTGCTCCCCGCCTGTATTTTGGCCTCAGGCCAAGCTACGGAGGAGGTAATGGGGCCTCCTCTATTATGTCATCAGTGCCCCTGACCCCACAGCAGGCCATTGTTGACCCACACCTCCACAGGAGACTCTCAGACACTCCCAAGCAAGTCTGGCTAAGTCTCCTGTGGGGTCATGGCTCCTTTCCCCTGGATCCTGGGGCACACACGTTTTTGTTTGTGCCCTCCAGGAGTCTCTTTATCCCCAGGCCTGTGGAAGTTCTGTAATCAAACCCTGCTTTTGCTGCTGCTGCTGCTGCTAAGTCGCATCAGTCGTGTCCGACTCTGTGCGACCTCATAGACTGAAGCCCACTAGGCTCCCCTGTCCCTGGGATTCTCCAGGCAAGAACACTGGAGTGGGTTGCCATTTCCTTCTCCAATACATGAAAGTTAAAAGTGAGAGGGAAGTCGCTCAGTTGTGTCTGACTCTTAGTGACCCCATGGTCTGTAGCCTACCAGGCTCCTCCCTCCATGGGATTTCCCAGGCAAGAGTACTGGAGTGGGGTGCCATTGCCTTCTCCAATCAAACCCTGCTGACCTTCAAAGGCAGATCTCCTGGGGATTCTCAGTCCCTTTGCTGGGTTCCTAGGTTAGGAAGCCTATTATGGGACCTAGAACTTTCACAACAGTGTAAGAAATTTATACCTCTTTGGTACAATTGTCTAGTTTGTGAATTGCCCTCCCAGTGGCTCTATGATGGTAAGGCTAATGGTGACCTCCTCCGAGAGGACTTAGGCCATGTGCTGCACCTCCCAGGACTCCTGCCAGGGGCCCTGTCCCCGCGGCAGGCCACTGCTGACCCTCGCCTCCACGGGAAGCCCTCAGACACTCACAGGCAGGTCTGGCTCAGTCTCTTGTGACTCAACAAATATTTATTTACACCCACAATGTGCCTGACCCTATTCTAGGTATAGTAACCAAGGTAATCAAAGTCTCTGTTTTCATGGAGTTTTATTCTACTATGAAAGAAAGACAATAAATGAAATCATTTCATAGTGACATTGTCATGAAGAAATACCTCGGAAAGAAATGCAAGACAGGATGGTTTTGAATGGAGAGGGGTGGTGAAGGGTTACGAGTTTATGTTGGGAATCAGAAAAAGCTTCCTAAAGGCCCAGGAGGAGGACTCCTCCCTAATTTTATCCTGTTAATAATCCCCAGTTTTAAACATAAAATGCATGCTTGGCCTTGTGTGTATTTTGTAACAAACAGCATTTTGCATGTGCCTTATGAGAACTGGTTGTTCTCTTGGTACACATTTATTTAGTCTTATGTTTGATTTGTGTATTTGTGTTTACTCTCTTGTATCAAATGTCTGCAATTGTGATCCAGTTCCTTTTCAATTTCTTGAGCAGCCTCAATACAATGGCTTCTAATATTGCAAAAAGCCCCAGAAGAAAAATAAATAAATAAACCCAGGGTGGAGGGGAAATTTTGTAGAATTTGCCAGAAGACCTACCAAGTCTTAGAAGACTTTGAGGCTCAGAACAATAAATGTACCATATTCCAATAGACCATTCATTATATGTTGAGTATAAAGTTTTGGGCCATTCCTGGTCCTGTTTCATCCATCAAATCATGAATATCCACCTATATACAATTATTAACCATATGAACACATACCTAATGAATAAAATTGGACAATGTCTTTTATTAACCGTCTAAAGCCCGGTTTTTCTTCCATTCCTTCCATACTCAGGCAGGGCTTTAAGCATTAAATCCAGACTTGAGAAAGCAAGAATTCCTCCTCCCAGTTGTAACCACTGTTAGACTCCTAGCTTTTTTTCACTTGCTCATTCTGTGTTCCTCTCTAGCAAACACAACCCCTGCCTATAAAACCCTGCCTGTGTTCCAAGGTCTGTTTCACTAGTTCTTTTCCAAGGAAGTGTCTCTGCCTGTTTTGGCTCATGTTCAACAATCCCTTTTCAAAACCTCCTTTGCGTGAAGTCACCATCTTACTCTGCAGGGCATCACCTTTTATTTATACACTCTCTCAACTAAAGCATATTGTTGTAGAGAAAGATGGCTCCTTTCTTCAATATTCGACCTCCAATACAGAACTTAGTAAATACCTACTACTTGTGGATCGGTTCCATCAATAGAACTAGTCTAAACTAAACTGGAAAATAGATGATGCTGTACTTCAGATGTCCTATGACCTTATTCTTCCCACTTTCTTACCTTTTCAAAATAATAAATTGCTCAAACCTTATTTAGCACCCCCAGTCAAGGGCTCTCCCAGTGTGTCCAGGGGTCAAACTGAACAACTTTCAATAATATATTAAAGAGGGAATGATGCAAATATTCCTATTCACATCTGTTTTCAGTTGCTCAGTCGTGTCCGACTCTTTGCGACCTCACGGACTGCAGCACTCCAGGCTTCCCTGTCCTTCACTATCTCCCTGAGTTTGCTCCAACTCATGTCCATTGAGTTCGTGATGCCATCCAACCATCTCATCCTCTGTCGCTCCCTTCTCCTCCTGCCCTCCGTCTTTCCCATCATCAAGGTCTTTCTTTGAGTCAGCTCTTTGCATCAGGTGGCCAAAGGACTGGAGCATCAGCATCAGTCCTTCCAATGAATAGTCAAGACTGATTTCCTTTAGGATTGACTGGTTTGATGTCCTTGCAGTCCAAGGGACTCTTAAGATGTTTCTCAGCATCACATTTCAAAAGTATCAGTTCTTCAGCGCTCAACTTTCTTTATAGTCCAATTCTCACATGACTACTAGAAAAACCATAGCTCTGACTTTATGAACATTTGTCATATAGTGTACTTGCATGCTAAGTCTCTTCAGTCATGTCTGACTCTTTGCAACTCTATGGACTATAGCCCACCAGGCTTCACTGTCCATGGGATTCTCCAGGCAGAAGTACTGGAGTGGGTTGCCATGCCGTCCTCCAGGGACCTTCCCATCACAGGGATGGAGCCTGCATCTCTTGCTTCTCCTGCTTTGGCAGGCAGGTTCTTTACCACTAGCACCACCTGGGAAGCCCTTAAAGGAGTCTTAGGAGGCAAAAAGCAAAGATTTTTGGAAAGAGTTTTCTTTTATTTATTCTCAATTCAATACAGAGGCCATTGATCTCAGTGCCAGTCCAGAATATCAGTCTGCTGCAGTTGTTTAAAATTCTGTCTTTTGATGGATCCTTGTGGATGTTACTGGCAAACCAGTTAACTTTGTGTCATCTAAATATTAAGATACCTTAATAAAAGAAGAAACCAACAACTTGAAAGTTACTTCAAAGATATGAATGTTCTTTGCCTACATTCTGGTATAATGGGCTGTTTGGTTGAGTTTGGTCTTTCAAGGGATTTTATTTCTCCTTTACAGCCATTGACCTTCTTAGAGGAGTTTTTTATATCTGTTTTACTTGATGTCCTGATGCCTACCACAATGTGGACTTTTTTTTTTTTTAATTTTGAGCTCGACTCTGCATTAAATGAACATTCCAGTTACTAAATGCATTGAATAATCAATGAAAAGGTGATTAAGTAAGCCATAATTAATCAGCAAGAGGCTGATTTCCAAGAAAAGTTTCCTTTGAAGGATTTAAGGAGTCTGATTCTAGTTGGTTTCCAATTTTCCTTTCTGCATAGTGAACCTCTTATGTTTCTTGAACAAGAGGAGGTTGAGGAATAAAAATATCCTCACAAGTTAACAGTCTAGAGGCAGAACAATGGGAGATGCCATCATCCTTCCTGGTGATATTCTGGGTGGGAAACTTCATCACCTAATGAGAAAAGCACTCTGATGGATTAACATAGTGGGATTTAAGAGAAATATTCTGATCACTGCAAAATCAGTGAGGATGAAAAATGTGAGCAGGTAATTGAATAGGAAACATTTATATGGCATTGAAGCTGTGCTGGCAAAAAAAAAATTATTAAAGTAACCTTTTATTTAATATATCATCACCTATAAGACAGGCTTTGTAGAATTTCAGCTTGGAAGGACTTCCTTTTGAATAGTGTAAAGTTTTGGCAACGCTTTTTATTAAAGGATTCTATAACTGAACCTGAGCATAGTTTAGGGTACATAAATTAAAATGAACTTCAGAGACCACAAAGGCAAGCATTTTGTAGTATGAAGACTTTTCAATTAATCATGGAAATGGTTGGTACATAACCTTCCTCTTGACCAGGACTTACCTTAATAATTTTTATATTTTGTATTTTATGAAGTTGTGATGCAAAAACAAAGAAATACTGAAAGCTAACCAGAACACCCTATATAAAATATATCATACATAGTCATAAACTAGGAATAATTTACCCCTTAAAATGGAACAGTTTTTTAATATTTTATCCATATCAGAAAGTAAGGAGCATCATGTCATCACGTGGCTTCTGGGGACCCGCGTTAGGGGAAGGAGCTAAACTCTTCCGCACCTTTGTACCCTGCTCCTGAATCTCCTGCACCCCCACTGCTGCCTGCCCAGTCATTAGCTGATCGCATCCTCATGCCCCTTTCCTGGCTTACTTGCTAGTGGTGACCGACAGTAGGGTGACTCTGCATTGTTGTCGCAATTTGTCACCTTAGTCAAATCTTGATTATCTTTTAGTCCGATCTTGATTATCTTTTAGTCTTTCTGGTTGTGGAAAGAAAGCTCAATTTACTGTCCGATCTTGATTTTCTTTTAGTCTTTCTGGTTGTGGAAAGAAAGCTCAGTTTACTGTCACTGTGCTCAGTAACTTCACTCCGCCTCTTGCTAGTCTCCGAGACTAGTCCTCAGACCTGAAACAGTATCTGGAGAGAGTTCGATCCCACGATTTTTGTTCTCATTAAATTTCATTCTATAGTTACTCTTTTGTAAAGATAAGGAATATTTCTTTTCCACGTAACAGATGGATATGAAGTTCGATTTTTAAACCTGTTTGTCTTTAAAAAGTAAAGAAAAAAATGTGGATTCTTTTAATTGAAAAGTAATGTGCCATTTAACAACCATATAAGTGGAGCTTGAATAGCAAAATATCATGTGAGTGGCAAAATAAAGTTTGAGAAACATTGCCTTGCCTTATCACATTTAAAAAGGGACTCAGATGCAGAGAAACTAATAGAAAAACTGATGCAACTGACAGGACCCAGAATCAGGATTAGAAAGGAGGTGGGACCAGGCAGGACCACACTGGCAGCATAATTGAAGAGATGCTAAGCCGGAGAAAGGTGGGCTTCTGTTGCTAATCTCTCCAACTCAAGGTCAAGACCAGAAAGTGGAGCTCTGAGTTAGTTAGTGAGGTCAAGAGAGGAGGGAACTGCAGAAGCTGAGGCTGAAGCCCAGAAGATTCCAGGTCCTGTAATTAAACAATGAACTGAAAGGGAATGAAGTCCAAAGGTCAAAACCAAGTACATGATAGAAAGTAGTAATAGAATCAGCTACCAAACCAAAACTAAATCAAATCTCCAGGAAAATGTCACCCATTGTTATATTGTTTTAAATCAAAGCTATGGGTATTTCTTAAAATAAATTTCAATTCTTTCTTTGCAATTCTCATGTGACACTGCCTCATGGTAGTATAGAAAGTATTAGTTTTAAGGACAGTTTTGAAATGCCAATTTAGATATTGTTGCTGCTACTGCTGCTAAACCGTTTCAGTCATGTCCAACTCTGTGCCGCCCCCCAGACAGCAGCCCACCAGGCTTCTCCATTCCTGGGATTCTCCAGGCAAGAACACTGGAGTGGGTTGCCATTTCCTTCTCCAATGCATGCAAGTGAAAAGTGAAAGTGAAGTCACTCAGTCGTGTCTGATTCTTAGTGACCCCATGGACTGCAGCCTACCAGGCTCCTCCATTCATGGGATTTGTTAGTACAGGCCAAAAATTATCTAAAATTAACATAAGTGATATAATTATATGGAATGTTTCTTAAGGAAAATGATATTTACATTAATATCTGTATGCAAAGAAGCCTTTCATTTTATTAGTCACTCATGGAACTTAGATTTCTCTGCAGCACTTCTTAACATAATCATTTCAAGCCTCTGAAGAGATGATTCAGATATCTTTATTTTGTCACATGTTTAGTATTCTTTGTGAATGATGCTATAATATCTAGTAAGTGGTCCTCAGTTAGTAACATGTCTCCAAACACAAAATAGCCACCCTAATGCATGCTTCCCTGGTGGCTCAGAGGTTAAAGCATCTGCCTGCAATGCAGAAGACCTGGGTTTGCTCCCTGGGTCGGGAAGATCCCCTAGAGAAGGAAATGACAACCCACTCCAGTACTCTTGCCTGGAGAATCCCAAGGAGGGAGGAGCCTGGTAGGCTACAGTCCATGGGCTCGCAAAGAGTCGGACATGACTGAGCAACTAAACTAAACTAAAATGCATGCTTAATCATTCATACCTTGTTATTAACACTGTAAAAGTCATAAAAATATTTAAGTCACTTAAGAATCTTAATTACTTGTGTAGGCTATAAATTTGACTAGCAAACTAAAACTACACAGCATGCAACCTGGCATACATTTCCTCCTGTCTCTACATCCTCCGTGAAATGTACTAATAGTTGGGAAATACAAAGTATCGTTTCTTTGTAGGTAGGTGACTTCATGGCAGCATCCATGAAGAAAAGCATTTTCAAGACTGACCTTCTGCATCGTTCACAACATTCTCTTTGGCATGAATTTCTGCCATATACTTAGAAGGCAAACACACAGAGGCTCTTTTCTATGTGAGACCCTCACACATACACGCACATTATTATTACCTTTAGTCTTTACCAATATATTAATAATGCATGTGCACGTATCATAATACGGACTTTATTCTGAAGAGCTTATCTGTTGATTTATTCAATCTTTACATAACTCTATGATGTAAATACGATATTACCATTACTTTCCAAGGTCATTAATGAAAGATATTTTATTCATCCTTGTCCAGTCTATTTATAGCATAGGTTCTGGCATAGAGTTACTATGAATAAATGTATAATTAATGAAGGAACGCTTTGTACTTTAAAAATAACACAATGCCTGGTTAGGACTCAGGCATCAAGCCAGGTCTTTGCTTTTTAAGTATCATCGTTGGTTAAGAGTTTGGACTTTGACCTCTCATGAACTTGTACTTAAATTCTGACATGTCAATATTCCATTCTACACACCAGAAACTTTGTTGAATGTTTTGGCTTATGTTTCTGTTTTAGAAGTCTTGGTTTTATATCTCATAAAATGGGAATAAAAGAAAACCCAAACTTAGTGAATTATTCTGAGAATTAAATAAGATAATATGGATTCAGCACTTTTTCTAGTGAAAATATAAGGTAAAAAAAATCCTTGTGTATTAGCTATTTATATATGCAGGGTATCAAGCTGTCTCTTCATATAATGCAAATGAAACACAAGCTGTTTGGGGGCTGTAAGAAGGAAGACGAAAGAAGAAAAGTTTGGAATAACTTGGAAGAAGAAGTCAAAGATTATGTTGAAAGGGTCATGCATGTCAACATTCAAGCAAATCTCTCATATTCCTATAGAGGTTGTTTGGGGCATAAGGAAAATAAATGCAGAAATAAGCACAGTGTCAACCAATGGTACTTGTCTAAAGAATAATGAGTATAAACAGTCCGAACAAGAGAGGATCCTAGAAATGAAGGTGAAATCCCTCATGACATTGTCATTCATCTTTCTCACACCAACATTTTCAGTTCCTACTAGAGTCAAGAATAACATTGCCTGAACAAATTGAATGGTTCAGATCCCAGACTCTCAAATCAAATTCCCCAGATTAGAATCTTGTGCCTATCACTTCTGGCGGTTTGACTTTTGGCAAGTTGCTTAACCTTTCTTAAACTTTCTGTGTTTCAGTTTCCAATCTATAAAATGAGAAGAAGAATAATACCTATTAAATATGTTTGTTATGAAAATACATTTACATTTTTTAAATAGCAGAGAATAAGTGGTGATTTATTTATCACATAAATAAGAGCATTCATTCAATTTCCTTAAAAAAAAATCCTACATCAAGCCTTTCTGACTATTACAACAGACAATGTATAATTCACAGCTTTAGTGGAAATTAGTGTTGTCACATTCAAGGGACAGCACTTTGGAAAAGGTTTGAGGCAGAACACAAGTGCCATGGGGACAGGTGTTAGCGTGCAATGTCTACGGTTTTACCCTTGATGGTTTGCTTGCTTGACTAGCACATTATCAGCCACTCAACAATTCTATACTAGATAAATGACTAAAGCAAAAGCAATTTGCTTAACTGTGTACCAAATCGTTGTGCAGACCGTTTCAAGATACTTCTTTCCCTTGAAATCACGTTTTCTTAGCTCTTTCTGCTATCAGAAATTATGACAAAAGCTATCTTAGAAAATACATAACTGATACCAAAGTTTTATATCTGCAATTTCATCTACATGCTGCTGCTGCTGCTGCTGCTAAGTCGCTTCAGTCGTGTCCGACTCTGTGCGACCCCATAGACGGTAGCCTAACAGGCTCCCACGTCCCTGGGATTCTCCAGGCAAGAACACTGGAGTGGGTTGCCATTTCCTTCTCCAATGCATGAAAGTGAAAAGTGAAAGGAAAGTTGCTCAGTCGTGTCTGACTCTTAGCGACCTCATCAGCTGCAGCCTACCAGGCTCCTCCATCCATGAGATTTTCCAGGCAAGAGTACTGGAGTGGGGTGCCAATGCTAATCGGAGATAATTTCTTCTAACCAAAGCAACTTTATTGTGTAAACAACTGCTCAGTGAGAAAGATACATTCATCGATGGCATGTATATAACCTTACACAGGTTTCGGTAAAAAGATGTATTGTGATCTAATAATACTGGCTATATTTACATGGTACCTGACTTGCATTAGGTACCTGCTATGTGTGGTTCCTTCATTACCTCATCTTATCCTCCAAATATAGGATGCTAAAGACACAAATCAGGAGATTTAAGTTATTTGTCGAAGGCCAGAGAGCTTAGTAAATGCCAATACAGAGGTCTCTATCCCCAGATATCTGACTCCAGAGCTGTGAGTAACTTGTGATGGGACAACATAAAGGGCTTGTCCCATTAAACATTGTATTAGAAAGGTCATTCTTTTTACGAGGATGGTGTTCTGAAACATTCTAAGAAGGAATCAACTCAAATTTTAAGAAGGATATGATAGAGATAGAAGTTGACCTAAACTCTCAATATACTCAAATAATTGGCACCAAGAGTGTATCACGATTATTATTGCTTTCCCTTTGAATTAAATAAATTGGTTATAGTTGCATGGTAGTGCCTGCCAGATAGCCTCTCCCAGTGAGACTTGTCCCAGCCTGACAATCTCAACACGAGTTCACTGGAGCACGGAAGCTGGTACCCACGGTTTCCTGACTCAGCTGCTGTCCCTCAGGGCACTCATACTCAGACACTCTTCCGATGCCTCCAGGGAATCTGCCAGATGCTAATAACTGTCACTACTACTGTGACCTGTTTACATTTTTTAAAAGCCAAGCTATGATGATTTTCTATCTTGGTCATATCAGTGACCTGCAGTAATTCTTAGGCCTGGAAACACAGGATGACTGTGACTTAGCCTCACTTTCAGGGCAGGTACCTAATGTGAATTTACATTAAAAAATTACAGAGCATGAAGATACAGAAAGTAAAACCTACTTGATTAAAAGATCTGAATTAGAAACCTATGATTTACTTCTCTGAGGATTTTTGTCCAACAGAATTCCACAGTTGCCCACACAATTTTCCTTTTCATGCACTTGGCCTCCTAGAGTATGGAGCATATGATTACATATGATATTATAAAGGGCACTTTATTTTCTTGGCAATGTCATACCTAAAACAGGTGAGTTTTTACCAGAAAGTACAAAGATTTTTGATTCATTTATGTAGGTAACTATCTCTTTATTCTCTGCAGGAGACTGGTATTGTTATTCAGTCGCTGAGTCATGTCCAACTCATTGTGACCCCATGGACTGCAGGCTTTCCTGCCCTTCACTATTTCCCAGAGTTTGCTCAAACTCATGTTCATTGAGTCAGTGATGCCATCCACCCATCTCATCCTCTGTGGCCTTCTTCTCCTCCTTCCCTAAGATATACCGTAAGTAAAACAAATGATCATTTTTATATAATACCACACGCTTCAGAAGATAATGATTGGACTAAAAATAAGCACCAATATCTGTTTTGTGTTATTAAGTGTTATGAGTTACTGTAGAAGTAGCTGGTGTTGATGACTGAAATGAGATGCCCATTCCAACACCAAATCCTAATTTGGCAGAATAATGACAGAAAAATTCACTTTGATCCAGAGGACAGTAGGAATGACATTGTAGTCTTCTTAATGGGAAAGTGAAATAAAAAAAAAAAAAGTTTTGTGAGTAGTCTTGTAATATAAAACATCAGAGAAAGATCTGCTGAAAGGCATCTGCTCTTGCAAATGAATACTTTGTAGTCTTGATCAGTTCAGTTCAGTCACTCAGTCATGTCTGACTCTTTGTGACCCCGTAAACTGCAGCACACCAGGCTTCCCTGTCCATCACCAACTCCTGGAGCTTGCTCAAATTCATGTCCATCAAGTTGGTGATGCCATCCAACCTTCTCATCCTCCATCATCCCCTTCTCCTGTCTTCAATCTTTCCCAGCATCAGGATCTTTTCTAATGAGTTGGCTCTTTACATCAGGTGGCCAAAGTATTGGAGCTTCAGCATCAGTCCTTCCAATGAAAGTTGCTAAAATTTACCCTCCCACACTCTGAACTAAGCAGTTCTGTTCTATAAGCCAATGAAATGGCCAAAATGCAGAAGTGAAAAGTGTCGTGCTATAGTTTCAGTGATCAGATGTTTCTCCCATTTTTTGATGCCTGGAATCCTCTCTTAAGCCATGAAGATTAATAGCCCTACTTGACAAGTGGATCATTTAAAGTGTTAAGCATCAGTGAGAAGCTAACCATCTGATGGTTGAAACAAGCTAGTAGGGAAAAAAAAAGCAGTCTCTGTCACAGACCAGTGGCCCAATAGATACGGAGATCATTCGATTTAGCAGTGTTAGTTTGTCCACATGATCACTAAAGCTTCCTCAAGGAAGGAAAAAAGCAAAAGACAGCCATCAGACTGCATGTTCCAAGTATTTGCCACCTATTTAGAGATATAAAGACAAGTGAAACAGCTCAAATAATTATTGTTGCACAGAGAAAATGCTGAGTCTATAAAGTTCCTGTAAAAAACTACTCACAGAAATAGACTTGGGAAGGTTTTATTTTCTTTACTTCTCCCTCTGCCATTCTGAAAGAACTAAGCTCTGGTTCTTCAAGAACAGAGGTTCTTAATATGCAATTCCAGCAGCAACAGCACTACCCGAGAATCTGTTAAAAATACATGCTATCAGAACCCACCCCAAGGCTGCTGAGTTGGAGACTCTGGGGGTATGCTTGGCAATCTGCTTTTGCAGCCCTCCAGGTGATTCTGAAACACACTGAAAGTTAAGAACAAATGTTCCAGTATCCCTGATGCCCAAGGCAAATGGTCAGTCACATTCTCACTCCATACATTTCCAAATGGAAACAAGCCTCTGGTCTGTTGTCCATTTATTGGTAAACTCTAAATTTGAAACAACACGGGAGAAATGATTCTTGGAAGCACAGTTTTCTAGTTAGAAATACTTATTTTGAGATTGCAACAGATGAGCCACCTGACACACATTTATTATGGGCTCTGTGACTGTATTAGTTACTACAAATGACTCAGCTTCTCTTACAAGAGACAACAATAATGTTGGTTCATGAACAAAGAATTCTTGGGGAATTCCCAGGCAGTGCAGTGGCTGGGACTCTGCCCTTCCACTGTAGGGGGCATGGGTCGCATTCCTGGTCAGTTAAGATCCCATGCAAATGATTAGAATCCATCTAAGTGATTAAAATGAGGGGATTATTCGGATAATATTCAATGTATCCATATGAAAGAATTGTATGATAATATGAAATCAGTCACTGCAGAGGTAGATGGTGTTGGTGATTGGTAAGTATGTTAGTAGAAAGAAACTAGGGAATGAACTCCATTATTTTCTATCCAAAATACATTTTTGAGCTCCTAGTATCCATCTGAAACTGGTAATGTTGGAGACATGATAATAAACATGATATGACTCTGGATGCACAAAGAATAAATAACAGTAGGTGATGAACAAAAACTGTTTGAAGCTGTCNGTATGTTAGTAGAAAGAAACTAGGGAATGAACTCCATTATTTTCTATCCAAAATACATTTTTGAGCTCCTAGTATCCATCTGAAACTGGTAATGTTGGAGACATGATAATAAACATGATATGACTCTGGATGCACAAAGAATAAATAACAGTAGGTGATGAACAAAAACTGTTTGAAGCTGTCATTTCCAGGTGGACAAGTTAAATGTGATTCTTTGTTTTTTATACTGTTTTGTATTTTGCCATGTTTTCTGTTATAGTCATAACTTAATTTTATAGCCAATAATATAACATTTCTTAACAAAAGAAAAATGTAACTAGAATTCCATAAAATTAAACCATTGCACTAAAGAATTAGAGAGAGAAAAAAAGATTATATGAGGAAACATTTTAAATAAACACCTGAATTTACTTCTAAGATGTGACCTCGAACCAATATAGATTTACTAAAGGTTTCTTTCCACCTTATATATCTGTAATTTNTCAAGCAACAGGGCTATCCTGGTGGCTCAAAATCAGTCTCTGTTGTTGGCAGGTTGAAATCCAGCAGTGTCAGTATTCTCTGTATGTCATTTAAAATATTGGTTTTTTTGTAGTTAGTCACTAAGTCATGTCTGATTCACCGTGACCCCATGGACTGCAGCACACCAGGCTCCTCTGTCCTTCACTATCTCTCAGAGTTGACTCAGACTCATGTCCATTGAGTCAGTGATGCCATACAACCATCTCATCCTCTGTTGCCCCTTTTCCTCCTGCCCTCAGTCTTTCCCAACATCAGGGTCTTTTCCAGTGAGTTGGCTCTTCTCATCAGGTGGCCCAAGTGTTGGAGTTTCAACATTAGTTATTCCAATGAATATTCAAAGTTAATTTCCTTTTGGATTGACTGGTTTGATCTCCTTGCTGCCCGAGGGACTCTCAAGAGTCTTCTCCACCACCACAATCTGAAAGCATCAATTCTTCAGCATTCGGCCTCCTTTATGGTCCATTTCTCACATTCATATACCCTGGTGGATATCCTGGAGCCACAGAATACCCTGGTAGCTCAGACAGTAAGGAATCAGCCTGCAATGCAGGAGACCTGGGTTCAATTCTGGGTTCCAAACCTGGGTTTGGAAGATCCCCTGGAGAAGAAAATGGCAGCTCTTCCATTATTCTTGCCTAGAGAATTCCATGGATAGAAGAGCCTGGCAGCCTGCAGTCTGTGGGGTTGCAAAGAGTCGGACATGACTGAGCGACTAACACATTCACTTTCGTACATGACTGCTAGAAAAAGCATAGTTTTGACTAGACAGACCTTAGTTGACAAAGTGATGTCTCTGCTTTTTAATACGCTGTCTAGATTTGTCATAGATTTCCTTCAAAGGAGCACACGTCTTTTGACTTCATGGGTAGAGTCATCATGCACAGTGAATTTGGAGCCAAAGAAAACAAAATCTATCACCGCTTCCACTTCTTCCCCTTGTTTGCCACGAAGTGATGGAACCAGATGTCATAATCTCTTATTTTTGAATGTTAAGTTTTAAGACATCTTTTTCACTCTCCTCTTTCACCCTCATCAAGAGGCTCCTGAATTCCTCTTTATTTTCTGCCAGTAGAGTGGTGTCATCTGCATATCTGAGGTTGTTGATATTTCTCCCAGCAATCAGGATTCTAGCTCATGATTCATTCAGCCTGGCATTTCACATGACTCACTCTGCATCTAAGTTAAATAAGCAGGGCGGCAATATACAGCCTTGTTGTGTTCCTTTCCCAGTTTGGAACTGATCAGTTGTCTCATGTCCAGTTCTAACTGTAAAATGATAAAAGATCTAAATAATGAGAGTTTCAGTTCAAGTTTTATTTCTTGTCTTTCCTTCTCTGCATGCCCTCTGCATGCAAAAATCCTTGTATACCAGACCTAAGACATATTCATAGCAGATGGAATAACTGAATAAATCGACAAATTAATGATAAATTATAAGAGAGATGGAATGACAGTCAGTCAGTCTATTCAGTCGCTCAGTTGTGTCCAACCCTTTGTGACATCATGGACTGCAGCATGCCAGGCTTCGCTGTCCATCACCAACCTGAATGATAGTATATGGATCACATATTCAACCAGTGTATATTTAACATGTTACACATGGAATATAAAAAATAAATGCATCACTGCCCTATGTATATGGGGCTTCCCTGGTGGCTCAGATGGTAAAGAATATGCCTGCAGTAGAGGAGATCTGAGTTCAATCTCTGGGTTGGAAAGATCCCCTGGAGAGGGAATGGCTACCCACTCTAGTTTTCTTGCCTGGAGAATTCCATGAACCTGGAGGGCTACAGTCCATGGACTCACAAAGAATTGGACACAACTGAGTTACTAACACTCAGTTAAGTTCAGTTTAGTTGCTCAGTCATGTCCGACTCTTTCCAACCCAATGTGCTGCAGCACGCCAGGCCTCCNCCACTCTAGTTTTCTTGCCTGGAGAATTCCATGAACCTGGAGGGCTACAGTCCATGGACTCACAAAGAATTGGACACAACTGAGTTACTAACACTCAGTTAAGTTCAGTTTAGTTGCTCAGTCATGTCCGACTCTTTCCAACCCAATGTGCTGCAGCACGCCAGGCCTCCCTGACCCTTACCAACTCCTGAGTTTACTCAAACTCATATCCATTGAGTTGGTGATGCCATCCAAGCATCTCATCCTCTGCCATCCCCATCTCCTCCCGCCTTCAATCTTTCCCATCATCAGGGTCTTTTCAAATGAGTCGGTTCTTCACATCAGGTGGCCAGAGTATTGGAGTTTCAGCTTCAGCATCAGTCCTTCCAATGAATATTCAGGACTGATCTCCTTTAGGATGGACTGGTTGGATCTCCTTGCAGTCCAAAGGACTCTCAAGAGTCCTCAATACCACAGTTCAAAAGCATCAATTTTTCGGCACTCAGCTTTCTTAATAGTCCAACTCTCACATCCATACATGACTACTAGAAAAACCATAGCCTTGACTAGACAGACCTTTGTTGGCAATGTCTCTGCTTTTTAATGTGCTGTCTAGGTTGGTCATAACGTTACTATAACATTAGGTTTATGGAAAAATCTAGCAGTTTATACAGGTATGTATGAAAAGACAAAATACAAGTATACTGTGAAAATTAATGGAAAAGTTGTGCTGTTAGTGGAAAGTATTATTAATCTCAGAGGTTGCAGGGCTTAACTTGCTTAATGGAATTCAAGAAAGGTTTTTTCCACAGAGTAGATTTTACTTAATTCCTATCTATAAGGAATAAGAAAAGGCAGCTTGGGCCTCTTTGTTGTCAGTAGGAAGCAGCATCCAACAAAAAGGAATAATGACAAAGATTAAGAAGAGGCTAAAAGAGTTAGCCTCAGAAAGAAAACCCTGCTTACAATGTGAGTTCAATGAGGGCTGAGGTTTTTCATCTGTTCTGTTCACTGTTGTGTCCCAGGGCTTGGACCCACGTCTCTTATGCTCCTACATTGGCAGGCAGGTTCTTTACCACTAGCGCCACCTGGGAAGCCTTCCAGGTATTGTTAAATAAGCCCTACAAGATATTCACACCAGCAACCTCATCTATTAAATTAGTGTATGGATGAAATGCTGTAACAAAGACATCTTTAACTACAGAGGTTTAAATGAGGCAAAAATTTATTTATTTTTCTTCTACATAACTGTCCCTAAGTTGGCAGTCCTCAGCCAAGTCTATGGTGCAGCCCTCCTCAACAGGACTATTCCACGTTTGCATTCAGGGCAGCCACACCTATGTCTCCACTGTCCAGCAAGTGAGTGCAAAGAGCAAGTGCTTTCTAAAGAATCTGACCCAGATACTGTGTGCAGTGCCTCATCATGCTGGTCACATTTCGCTGACCAGGATTTAGTTCCATGGCTTCTTAGGTAGAAGGAAGACCAGGAAATGTGGTTTTTGATTCAGTGGTAATGCTCCCAGCACAGACTGTGTGGGGATGGCACTGTTACTGAAATTGAGAAGGAGGAATTCTAGGGAAAAATATCAAACTCTGAAGTCCATGGTAATTCATACTTTAGATATTTACTTATTTCATTTTATTCAAAGGCATCATCTATGTGGTTGCACACCTGCCTCACTAGTGTCTCCTCAGTTCCCTTTACTGGGTTTTCCTTTATATGTAAATGTTGGAATCGTGGCCTCCTTTCTTCTTNAAAAATATCAAACTCTGAAGTCCATGGTAATTCATACTTTAGATATTTACTTATTTCATTTTATTCAAAGGCATCATCTATGTGGTTGCACACCTGCCTCACTAGTGTCTCCTCAGTTCCCTTTACTGGGTTTTCCTTTATATGTAAATATTGGAATCGTGGCCTCCTTTCTTCTTGTCTACATGTACTCTATCTGTGATGAATAAGGAGAGATAAATTCCAGCATGTTCAAACACTGTTTTATTTATTAATCTCATTCTCATAATCCCTATAGGTATATCCCTCTTGTTTAGTCACCCAGTCGTGTCTGGCNTAAATATTGGAATCGTGGCCTCCTTTCTTCTTGTCTACATGTACTCTATCTGTGATGAATAAGGAGAGATAAATTCCAGCATGTTCAAACACTGTTTTATTTATTAATCTCATTCTCATAATCCCTATAGGTATATCCCTCTTGTTTAGTCACCCAGTCGTGTCTGGCTCTTTGCAACCCCATGGACTGTAGCCCACCAGGCTCCTTTATCCATGGATTTTTCAGGCAAGAGTAATGGAGTTGGGTTGTCATTTCCTTCTCCAATATTCTCTATATACAGAATTTATTTTATTTCTGTACTGCTGGACCCTACCTCTAAATACCCAGTTGCCAAGTCCACATTTCCAAGTGGATCTCTAATATATACCTCAAAGCTAACTTGGTGAAAGTGTAACTATAGATTCCTAACCCTCTAAAAATGTGCTCCTGACTCCTCATGCTTTTTTCAGCCTCAATCAAATGCATTACTACACGCCTAATTGTTTAGATTAACAAAGTAAGGATCACTCTAGATTCCCCTTTGGTTTTGCAATTCCATATCTCAAACATTAATTAAAAAAAAAAAAAAAAAGCTCTGTCTCTAAATTACGTCCTGAATCTGATTATTCGATTTCTCTATCGCTTCAGTACTAATCTAAGCCACCATCACCCCTCACGTTTGCCTGGACTCTGATTTCTAATCCGTCCTACTACTTGTGTACCCTCAGTCTAGTGGCTGGAGTAGTTGATTTCGGAGAGCATCCCCAGACTGCATTAAGTGCTGATACCTCCATGACTCTTTACTACCTTTTATCTTCTCCATAGCATTTATCAGCATCCGCTTCCTTTGCCTGTTTATATATGGACAAGAGCAGGAGGTCAATGTTTTACCATCCTCCTCTTGAAGGCATGTTTTGTAATGAGTGCCTTCCTCGATACTCTATCCCTGCTGTGTAAATGTCTGTCACTATGTTAATTTGCAATTCCGAATATTTGGTAGTCCATATAATCAGGAATAGATGTCTGAGTTAGTGGATGCTGACCTCTCAGCCTTTACGATCTCCTAACAGTCTCTTATGTATCACTCCCTCTCTCATTCTTCTTGATCTTATCTTCCAAACAACCAAGTGTATGATCCTCTTTGTCAAAAACCAGATGTTGCTTCACAGATTAGAAGAAATGAGACAGCATACCACATTCCACCTTCAACTTAAGTTTTCCTTTAATCATTTATTTATTTAGGAAACTCTGATTGATTTCCACTTGGAGCCAGTACTCTGCTAGGTGCTAGAGATATACAGCTGAGTGAGGACGTAATCTTTGCCCTTAAGGAACTCGGCACGCAGTGGAAGTACGCTTCATCAGTTCCACGGCTGAACTGTGCATAAGGTGCTCAGAGAGGCACTGGAAGGAGCAAGCTGTGAATGTATTTAATAAAGATTCGTCGACTCTCGCGGGTCATGAGTCACCCTAAGTACAGGGGAGGCCAAAGCCACCAGATAAACATGCCTCGCTAAACCTTTCCTTCAATTGGACTGAATTATAAGTAGAACTTGGTAAACTAATAAATGATTTCTGACAAGCTGTCAAAGATTGTTTCATGTTAGAATTTTTAAAAAGAGAGAGAAAACGAACTATGTGAGCTGAAACTTTACACATTTCCAAAGGTTGCTGATTTAAGCTCTTCTGAAGATATTCCTTTTTATGTTCTGTGAGAGGAGTTTATTGCTGTGACTTGGGGTTTTCCCGTTAATATTTCTATCTCTTCCTTCTATCATAAATATATTTACTGACCTCTTATTGCCTGAAATCAAATCCAACAGAATTATTTGAAAGGCATATGTCCTTTAAAATTATTGCAAAGAAAGGGCATAAGAATGCTCTCAATTCTCCTGATTCCAATTTTCTCTTCAAGTTCAGAGTTTCACCGTGAGTCAATGAGAGCTCTGTGCTAGAGGGGAATAGGGTAATTCTAAGAATTGGGCCCCCTAGAACCATCCAGTCAGATAATTTATCACTCTATCCTCCTGGAATTGTGATGTTCCTTTGCCCTGTCACCGCTATCTTATTACTTCTTTTATTTGTCCTTACAGATTTTCACAGGGTCAGAACCCCACCACAGCCTTCAACATGCCAGTTAGCAAGAATATCTAGATATGTATGGAAGTTTATATCTTTAGGGGAACAAAACACCTGTTGCCATAAAGTTGTTTGGGTTCTAGTTAAACTCCGAGTTGTCACTTTTTTATGTCACTTTTTATTAGTTTATTCTTGTTCTTTCAAGTGAATGTAATGCATTTGAAAGGTGCCAGATTATCAGCACAGATTTAAAATCTTTATTTAGATCGTAGAACAGATATAGCATTAACAGCAATAGGAAAATATGTTGCCTGATAAGTGTTTATTGATGAGGGATCCCTGCTGTAAACATAGCAGGATTTTTCATAAATATTCCAATTGCTGTATCAACAATCCACTCTAAATTAGATAGCATATCTGTGAATAAGCGAAATCTTAAAGAGAAAAAACATCGATGAGAGAAAGAGACAGAAAATTTCTATATATGTGGATACACAAAAGATAAATGAAAAACATATATGCATTATATAGTCAGTAGATAGATAGATATTATTTCAGTATACTTCAGATTAGTTTCCTTCCGCTCCATGGACAAGACATGGATCTTAGAAGACTAACTCCTTTTATCTCCATTACCAATCCCAACTTTTGTACTATCACTGTCATTAGGATGTGAGATGGTTGGATGGCATCACTGACTCTATGGACATGAGTCTGAGCGAGCTCCAGGAGCTGGTGATGGACAGGGAAGCCTGGTGGGCTGCAGTCCATGGGTTGCAAAGAGTCGGACACTACTGAGCGACTGAACTGAACTGATCCTTCATTTTTGTTGAGAAGTCACCATCAGTTTTATTGATTTAAGATGCTTTTGAGATTTTCTCCTTGTGTTTCAAGAGTGATACATCAGTGTGCCAGGTTCTATTATATATATCCTGACTGTCTTGTAGAGTGTTTGGATCTGTGGTTTGATGTTCAGTTTTGGAGAATTCTTGTCATTATCCCTACCATTATCCCATTGTCCATTATCGCTACCCTATCCATACCCCCTTCTCTTTCTCCTCTATCACTAGGGCTTCAATTGCCAAGTTATAAAATTTTTTAAAACTTTTTTTTTCTGTAGTTATATACTTTTATGGATTTTTCTATTCATTTGCTCTTTATTCTTCAATTCAGATATTTGCTGCTGACTTGTCATTCTTTGATAACTCCTTTCTTTTTCTCTATAAGATTTGTTCTTAACTTATTAATACATCAGGGCTAACAATTTCAATTACTCCATTTTTAAATGCATTTTTCAATTTTAGAGTTTTAGATTTATAGGAAAGTTACAAAAATAGTATAGAGAATTCCCATATACCCCACATCCAGTTTCCCTTATTGCTAATATCCTACCTTTATATGGTACACTTACCACAACTGATGAACCATTACTGACACATTAATTATTCCATTTTCCATTTTAGAATTTTATTATATTTTCTGAGATGCTGTAGTACACCTTATAAACTATTTTATTCAACTTACTAATCAAAGTTATTTTAGCATCTGGGTCCAGTAACTTCCATCATGGGTCTTCTGTGAGTCAGTTTCTTCTCTAAATATTTTTTTCCTTTTGGTTGTTTATCTTGATCTATTTGGTGTGTGTGTGTGTGTTTAATGTCAACCATTGTTCTATAATATTGTGAAGGTTCTGGATGAGGTATTCTTTATCCTGAGAAGGTCCATTCTCTCCTCTGATGGAGAGCTTGGAGGGAATGATACTCAACCAGTGATTGGACTGATTTAGAGGCTCAGTTTTACTGGCATCTTGCATTCTTACACTACTAAGAAGGAGCTTCCCAGGGATCCCACCTGAATGTCCCTGTTGATAACTAGGGCTTTTTTTTTTTATCTGATTGCATATTCGTTTTTGATTTTTCTTTTTGGGCTCTTTAGGAACCAAATAGACTTCGTGGTACCTTCCCAGGGATGGACCCTCCTGTACCCTCTGCCTCTTGTCTATAAGAAAACTCTAGCCTCCTCAGCCTTCTCTTAGTTCCAAAGATCAAATTCAATCAGAGAAATTAGAAAATGTAGGAACAAAGGGAAACCATCCAGCTGGACAAAATAATAATAGTTTGGTGATAAAACAAAGTCAAGGACCTTTAGTTTCTCCTCTAGGGCTATCAATAATATACTGAGTCACATTCTTGAGTTGTTTTACATGTGCTAACACCCATCAGGTAAAAGTTAACTCCATGCAGACAGTCAGCACATAGACATTAGAACAGTTGGAACCAAAAGGTTGTCAACCGAGAGTCCTGAAATATCACCCCATTACTTCGTCATCAACCAATCAGAAAACTGAGCATGAACTGATCACAAACTCCACACTCCTCTCCTTCACCCTGTCTTTAAAAACCCTTACCTAAAAGTTATCAGGGAGTTTGCCTCTTTTAAGCATGAGCTCCCCATTTTCCTTGCTTGGCCACACAATAAATGCTGTTCTTTCCTTTATCACAACTAGGTATCAGCAGATCAGCTTTGCTGCAAGTTGAGCAAGTGACCCAAGTTTGGCTGAGTAATAAGCTTTGTAAGATTACAGATTGCTTGCTATACTTTCGGCAGCTTTATGCTTAGCTCCTTAGTTCCCTGTCTTGCAAATGCCATAAAGAGCAAACTATGAACTGTTTTAGGATTGACTCATCATGTTCTTAGCCCTTTGAATCCTAGCTGCTTGATTGCGCTGGATTTATCTTTTGATTTACTCAGACTTAGGTCATCCCTCCAAGTTCTGCTGATTTTTCTTCTTCTTAGCCATGGCCTTTTGCCTGGATTTCTCCACCTCTTGAGTTCCATAAATTGCAAATTCCAGTAGCAGAAAGAGGCTGATAGAAGGTACAGGTCTTAATCCACACATTCTAGTCTTGGAAGCTTCACTGATGGCCTCAAACAATTTGTTTTCCTAATTTTACATATTCGATCTAGCATTTTTTTTTAAGCGAAATCTCTAATCTTCCACATGCTACTCCATCTTAGCTAAAAGAAAAAGTATTTCTGTATTGCTCTTCTGCTGGTATCGTTTTCGTTGTTTACTCATTTTTTGATAAAAAATATGTATAATAAAATGCATAAGTTGTAATTACACAGCTAGATACATATTATATAATTATGCACTTGTGTGACTACCCACCCCCAGATGAAAATTTAAGCTGTTGAATATTTGTGGCATCACAGAAGGCCCCAAGAGACCCCTTTTAGTTTCAAATAGTATCCTCAACCTCATCTGGAACCACTATTCTAATTTTTATCTCCAACAATTAATGTTATCTATTCTTAAATTTCATATGAATGTAATTATAAAATTCCTGTCCTTTGTGTCTGTTTTCTTGATGTAATTTTTTGAGATTTATTTATGCAGTTGCATGTATTNAGAAGGCCCCAAGAGACCCCTTTTAGTTTCAAATAGTATCCTCAACCTCATCTGGAACCACTATTCTAATTTTTATCTCCAACAATTAATGTTATCTATTCTTAAATTTCATATGAATGTAATTATAAAATTCCTGTCCTTTGTGTCTGTTTTCTTGATGTAATTTTTTGAGATTTATTTATGCAGTTGCATGTATTATTGGAGAAGGAAATGGCAACCCACTCCAGTGTTCTTGCCTGGAGAATCCCAGGGGCGGCGGAGCCTGGTGGGCTGCCGTCTATGGGGTCACACAGAATCGGACATGACTGAAGCAACTTAGCAGCATGTATCAGTAGTTTGTTTTTAATTTTACTAATGTGTAATTTTAAATTATATCAATATATCACAATTTTAAAAATTGATTTTACCTTTGGACATTTTATTTTCAACTTCAGGTTCTTATAAATAAACGTATGATATATAGTTTCTTAAAAGTCTATCTGTGGTCATCAAGCACTCTTTGCTGATAAGTATATGTCTACCAATGAGTATTTTAAGTTGTTGAAGCAGTACGTTCATTTTCATTGCAATAAGGGAAGGACAAATATGTATTTAGAGGCCTCATGATTTATTATTTTTCTTGAAGTGTCAATCACATAGTAAGGCAAGAAAATTAAAGATAAAAATATTGGGAAAGTGAAGATGATCATTGTCAGGAACTAGATTCTGTAGCTGAAACAAATTAAAACATATAAATGAAGAGACAAACCACTAAAATAAACTTCTTGCTTAGAAGATACAATAACCTAGACTTTAAAAAATCACAGTTGACCATAAAAAAGCAGAAAAAGTCATCAAAGATGGACCAAAAGTAATGATCAGAGCAGATAAGATGGTTTAAATACGTGACTATCTTCAAAATTAATCTCTAAAATATCAATATACTTAAATATATTAGAATAACTTGATAATATAGAAACTGGCTATTCAGATAAATACCTTTTATTTATTGACATGTTGAATAACTGGCATAAGGTAAGTTGAATTCTGCTCTTTCTGATGCCTACAAATATGGATGTTAGTTTTTAGGAAAAAAAATTTATAGCAAGTACATGATATGTACCTTATCAGCAAAAAGAAAACAATTTAGACATTTTATTATTTCTATAAAGGAAGTTCATGGAACTAATAGGGTGAGTATAGTATATATTTTCAGTTGGGATAATATTGCTTAAATTGACACACTTCTTCAATGCTAACTAAAGAAAGATCTGTTGTTTAGTTATTAAGTCAGGTCCAACTCTTTGTGATCCCAGGAAGTGTAGCCTGTGAGACTCCTCTGTCCCTGGGGTTTCCCAGGCAAGAATAATAGAAGTTTCCCATTTCCTCCTCTAGGGGATCTTCCTGACCCAGGGACTGGACCCACATCTCTTGCATTTTCAAACAGTTATTTAGCACTAAGCCACCTGGGAAGCCCGCAAAGAAAAATCTAGCAGACTCTAAGACCCTTCAAAGAAGTGGACCTCTGGGAGACCATTCTTTCTTTATTTCTACTCTTCTAGCTAGAGGACAATCAGGTCCACAGTGAGCATCCAGGGAAACAATTGCATTTTACTAATGAACACAGTCTTTAAGTTTCAGTGTTATTTACCTAGATAGGAGTCTGTATAAAAACATAATATCCGTTTGCAATATAAAGGAAAAACAAAACTTTATGAGTCTAAGTGTTAATATCTCAGTCCTGTCTGATTCTGAGACCCTGTGGATGGTATCCCTCCAGGCTCCTCTGTCCCTGGAATTCTCCAGGCAAGAATTCTGGCATGGGTAGCCATTCCCTTCTCCAGGTGTCTTCCTGATCCAGGGAGCAAACCCACGTCTCCTGCATTGCAACTGGATTCTTTACAATCTGAGGGCCACCAGGGAAGCCCTCTAAGAGTCTGAAGAGCATGTAAATAGACATTGGATGGTCAGTAAATCTCAGTTTAGTACCTCTCAAGAGAAAGTAAAATTGTGCCTTTAACAGTTCCAAGAAAAATTTATAATTGAACATGTGTCTGGAATATGATAGGTCCTCTATACATATTTGGTGATGGATGCTTATCCTTTAATTCCTTTTTATAATATTCTCATTAATCCTGATTCAATCAATAATACAGTGCTAGGTACATGGTACACAATTCACAACTGTTGAACTTGAGTCTGAAGCAATATTTAGGTTACTGGCCAATAATTCTAACTTACTCCCTTGCCTGGCAACAAGAAGGTTTTTTTTGTTGTTGTTGTTGTTTTTCATTTCCACGACCCCTAAACTTTTTGGATGGTTGGAGATGAAACAGGGAAAACAGAAACATTTTCTTTGGGCAAAGCTTTCTCAATTTTCCTATTTTGGGATAATAAAGCATGAGTTTTAATTAAGTTTGTAGGCTTACCATCTGTGAGCATCTGGAGTTTCATTCTGTTGCAATGTTGCAAGAGCTACCAATTTCAGCTCTCCTGAAACTATAGGACATGTAGACCAAAGATCAGGGTAGTGGCCAGAAGGTAATATTTCCCTTACGGTCACTTTAAAATTGTTGGTATAAAACTTCAAAGCCATTTATATTCAATTATTACTTTCATGGAAAGCCTATAATAAATCTACTTATCCTTTATTTTTCCTATTAATAACATGCTAAATTTGAAATTTTTCTATTCTTAACTACTCACTTTCAAAATACAATTTGTTCAGATCATTGTTTACCTACGTGATAAGACAGAAACATTCATTTTATTTATAAATAGGAAAAAAAATCTAGTGCTGTTTCTATATTTAAAAAAAAAGAATTCTAAGGTTTGCTACTTTTTTTAATTGAAAATTTAGAAAACAAAAAGGGCTGGTATATCAACATTTTCAAACTGATAGAATAATTTTTACCAAATAGCCTGATGCCTAATCTTTATAAGGTAACAAAAGAATCACTATATCAAACAGGAAAATCAAATCAGCTGTGGTTTAATCATCCAAAGTCTGTGGTCTTGAAATGATGGCACAAAAACTTCATTGTTAAAATGTAACTTTTAATAATTAGTGGTGAAATTTGCCATAGGTAAATGGACATGTATTGAATTTTGGCCTCTGTTATAATTATTGCCAAAAAATGATTAGATAACTTGTATTTCTGTAATTGGCAGCAATGTGATGTTGTGGGGTAAAAAAAAGGCTCTAGACCTAAGCCCCAATCTCAAAGTAATTTCAGTGAATTACATGCACTTTCAGTGGAAAGCTTTTTGAACAGCATGTAACCGGCAGAAATCTGTCAGTCAAGGGGGAATTTACATTTTCAAAAGATTGTAAATTATTTTCTTGAGATAAAAAGCCTTTACATTAAAAGGACAACACTGTATATGTTTTGGGGGAAGGAAATGGCAACCCACTCCAGTTTTCTTGCCTGGAAAATTCCATGGACAGAGGATCCTGGAAAGCTACAATCCCTGGGGTCACAAAAGAGTCAGATACAACTTAGTGACTAAACAACAGTAGTGACTAAACAACAGTACATGTTTTAGTAATCTACTTCTGTGTACCCAACCATCTCCTACTTTAAAACTTGGCTTAAACTAACAGCTATTTTATCATGCATCATGATTTTGATGGATAGGATATTGCTTAGGAATCAGCTGATTTTTTTTTTTTTTAGTGCATCATGTGATCTCAGCTCAGTCATTCAGTGATAATCCGCAGACAGAGGGTCTCCTCTAGAGGACCTCAAACAGCTTTGCTCACATGTGTTTGCCTTACTGGTGATGACTAGGAAACAGTCAACCGCAAATGTGACTTGGATTCCCTTACAGCATGGCAGCCTCAGGGTAATCGGATACATTTGAGATGGCCCAGGACTCCAGAAAATTGTTTTCAACAGGCCTAGTTAATATCTGTAGGTTTTCTGTAGCTTATCCTTAAATGTCTCAGAATATCACATATTCTGCATTCTGTTGATTAAATACACCACTAAGCCTAACCCACATTGAAGATAAGTGAAAATAGATGTCTCTTCTGTGAGAGATTTGTGTCCATTTTAAATCTAATATATAGAAAATATATATATATAACACATGGATATAAAAGCTAGCACACTTTCACACATTGGATACATCTCAATGGCCACAACAATATTGGAAAACAGAACATTAACTAACAACACTGCGGTTCAGTTCAGTCACTCGGTCGTGTCGACTCTTTGTGACCCCATGCACTGCAGCATGCCAGGCTTCCCTGTCCATTAACAGCTACCAGGGCTTACTAAAACTCATGTCCAACTAGTCAGCGATGCCATCCAACCATCTCATCTTCTGTCATCCACTTCTCCTGCCTTCAACCGTTTGCAGCATCAGAGTCTTTTCCAATGAGTCAGTTCTTTGTACCAGGTGGCCAAAGTATTGGAGTTTCAGCTTCAGCATCAGTCCTTCCAACGAATATTCAGGACTGATCTCCTTTAGGATGGACTGGTTGGATCTCCTTGCAGTCCAAGAAACTCTCAAGAGTCATCTGTAACCCCACAGTTCAAAGGCATCAATTCTTCGACGTTCAGCCTTCTTTATTATCCAACTCTCACATCCATACATGACTACTGGAAAAACCATAGCTTTGATTAGCCAGACCTTTGTTGGCAAAGTAATGTCTCTACTTTTTAATATACTATCTAGGTTAGTCATAGCTTTTCTTCCAAGAGGCAAGTGTCTTTTAATTTCATGGCTGCAGTTACCATCTGCAGCGGTTTGGGAGACCAAAAATATAAAGTCTGTCACTGTTTTCATTGTTTCTCCATGTATTTCGCGTGAAGTGATGGGACAAGATGCCGTGATCTTAGTTTTCTGAATGTTGAGTTTTAAGCCAACTTTTTCACTCTCCTCTTTCAATTTCATCAAAAAGCTCTTTAGTTCTTTTTTTTTTTTATGCCATAAATGTGGTGTCATCTGCATATCTAAGGTTATTGATATTTCTCCCAGCAATCTTAATTCCAGCTTGTGCTTCATCCAGCCCGGCATTTCGCGTGATGTACCCTGCATGTAAGTTAAATAAGCAGGTTGACAAAATACAGCCTTGAGGTACTCCCTTCCCGATTTGGAACCAATCTGTTATTTCATGTCCAGTTCTAACTGTTGCTTCTTGACCTGCATAAAGATTTTTCAGGAGGCAGATTAGATGGTCTGGTATTCCCATCTCTTTCAGAATTTTCCATAGTTTGTTGTGATCAAAGGCTTTGGAATAGTCAATAAAGCAAGAAGTAGATATTTTTCTGGAACTCTTTTGCTCTTTCGATGATCCAGTGGATGTTGACCATTTGACCTTGGTTCCTCCGCCTTTCCTAAATCCAGCTTGAATTCTGGAAGTTTATTGTGCCCATCTTTACGTGAAATGTTCCCTCAGTATCTCTAATTTTCTTGAAGAGATCTCTAGTCTTTCCCATTCTGTTGTTTTCCTTTATTTCTTTGCATTGATCACGGAGGAAGGCTTTCTTATCTCTCCTTGCTATTCTTTGAACTCTGCATTCAAATGGGTATATCTTTGCTTTTCTCCTTTGCCTTTCACTTCTCGTCATAGCTGTGTGCATTTCTTTTTCTTGGGGATGGTTTTGATCGCTGCCTCCCGCACAATGTCATGAACCTCTGTATTTCTTAGGCACTCTGTCTATCAGATCTAATCCCTTGAATCTACTTGTCATTTCTACTGTATAATCATAAGGGATTTGATTTAGGTCATTCCTGAATGGTCTAGTGCTTCTCCCTACTTTCTTTATTCTTTCTTTCTTTATTCTTCCCCCTTTAAGTTATATAAGCCACTCAAGAGTAACCACTATCCTAACCTGTAGAAGCATAGTTTGGTTATTGTGCTCTATAGTGGAATTAGACATATATCTCCTTTTGAATCTATCTCCTTCTGTTCAACATTATGTTTGTGAGAATCCATCTATGGTGTAGGATATAGTTTTAGCATTTATTTTCATTGCTGTATAGTATTTTATTTTTGAGACCATAATACAAAATTTATCCCTTCTGCTACTGAATAACTAGATATATGCATGGTTCTCTGTTCAGGCTAATCTTTAAAACACAGATATCTTCTCTTTTGCAGACTCTTTTTTTTTTTTTTTTTTTCTGTCTCTAGGGAAAGGTTTCTTCCACAAATTCACATGGAACAATAAAAATGTTTAATATATAGAGACAAAGGGGACACGTCACTTTCATATTTTTTGCCTACATGTTTCAAATACATATTTGTAGTAGATGGTGTAAAATATCAACAAGAGATCAAATAAGTATGTTTAAGGAAAAAGGCATTTCCTTTCCCTGCAAAACTTACTTTCAGATATCACTATTTCCTAATACTGACCAAATGCCTTATATGTTTATCCAGGCAAAGTGCTGAACAAAAGGATGGCTCTGCATTGATATTTCAGCCAAGGCTGCCACAAATAAGGAACTGTTGTGTTGGCCAAGAGATTCATTCAGGTTTTTCTGTAACAGCAGAGGAAAAACCCAAATGAACTTTTTGGTCAACCCAATGTTTATTGTGAACTGATCACTTTTGTGCCTTTCATAGCCTTACACAGGTTTTGTCTATTGAATCACTAGCTGCTCCCTACAGCTAGGATAGTTAGAAAAGAAAGAAATTTTACCTTGAGTCCTAGAATAATATATTTCCAGTCCAGTCTCTAACAAGGATAACTTAAAAAGATTGGGGGGAAGTATAACCCTTGAAAAATAAATAAGAAAGAGATACTAATCAGCTGTAGAGAAAAGAAACTTCCTCCAGCACAAAGCATAGTATAGAGAATTTGTTTCAAACCGAGATCGGTGAAGCCTGCACACAAATGATAGTGGGATTTCTGTGCCTTTGCGTGGGATCAGTTACTTGCGGGTGCGAATGATTCAAGAAAAGAATACGACAAAACATAAACTTGTTTGAAAATGAAAAGTTCAGATTAAGCATGAGAGAGGGATGATAGCTTGTTTCACCATTAGTTATGAATAAATAGCTCTAAATGGCGTGACATGTTCCTTAAAGGGATTTTATAGAAATATATGGTATATACCTTGACTATTTGTTTGGACACTTGAGAGTTGTTTCTCTGGGCTCTGTACTTTCTCGTTTGATTATTTATGCATTTTTCATGCAAAAGGTTGATAATGACTGTTTCATCAGTTTTGTACTTGCGATCGTTTATATCGCATCTAAGGTTAGTCATTTTATCCACATTACATCTTCACTGGCACTTTCTCTCACAAGCCAATAAAGCAAAGAATTGGTTTTAGGAATCTTCTAGAAGTTTCCATGCTTTTTAGATGAATAATGCCTAGATAGAAAAAAAATTCCATGGAAGAATTGAGCTCATAAAATTAAAAAAAAAAAAAGTGTTTATTACAGTACATTGACAAGTAAGTAAAAGTTAAATTACTTAAAAAGGAGCTCAGTTCTTATGTTTATTGTGTATTTTTATTAGCTGTTCACTGAAATTGCCATCCTTGACTTTAATACTTTTGAATGCTCTCTTTATCAAAATAATTGTGATTCTCTTTATCACTCTCATAGAGTGGATATCTGGGGTTTAAAAGTTTCTGCTTCATTATTCTTGGTTGGAAATTGGCCAACCATCCATGTGAGTGTGATCACCTATGTGAAAACAAGTGTTGTCAGCGCTTGTCAAATTCGCCCGATTCTTTTCTGCAATCAGTAGACCTTTGCACATAGCTTATGCTGACTTCTGTAGTACATCTATATTTTAGCTTAATCTAAAGAATAAATTACAAAGATCATAAATGATGTAGAAAAAGACAGACCATGGGAAAGAGCTTTCATGGAGCAAAATGACTGGGTTTTAGCCAAGCCAATCCTCTATGGTCTTCAGTACACGTGACAGTGACTCATGTGAAGTATGAAAATTGTTAACTATGGTTCATTACCCTCATCTGGACATGCCATCCTTTAGGACAAGTTTCTATTACAAGGCTAGAATTTCTAAAATGATGGAGACAAAGCTGTTGCCATAAAACTCATTAAAATAGAAATCCTCATTATTAAAGAAATATTTGTAGTTATAAATACCATTCATAAGCAAGCAGTGGTGGTTGGACTCCTGGTAGAGCTCTGAAAAGGTATGAAATCTGACCCTCCACACGATGGATGTTTAATGGATTATGCACATTTTGGAGAGCAGGGTCACAGGAAGCATTAAGAGCAACGTGTGTGTGTGTGTGTGTGAACCTTTATGATATCTTCAGACATACTGCTAGGTCTTAGACAGGTTGGAGAGTTTTTTTTTAAATGTTTACCCTGGATGCTTCACCTTTATTAAAGGCAAGACATGTTGAGTGGACCAAAATTTTCTTTTAATGCTATAAATTGGATCCCCTTCCCATGTCCTCATAGTGTTCTGTTCCATTTATTAGTCCATTCCTGTAACTTTGCAAAGTTGGAATGCTAAAGCAAAGCAGCTTACAATGACGGATTATGTTTGCAAGATAAACTGCAAGACAGTATAAATCAATTCATGTAAAGTTACAACTGTTTTATTTCCTGTCATTTATTAAACAAATGAGCCTATATTCCACTGTTTTTATCCACATAATAAACTTGTATATCACTAGAGATGCCTCTGTGTATGGTAAAAAGGACAGAGTTTCTGGAAAAATATTTGATACAAAATTTATCTCTGATATTTAATAGCTACCTACCCTTGAGCAACTTTCTTAACCTCTTTGTGTCTTCATTTTCCTCACTGTAAAACAATCTTACTAAATACTTACAGATAGTGCTCAGAAAGTTACCCCCCAAAAAAATGATAAGTAGAAAAATCTCCCAGAAGAAGGGATTACTAGCACATCTCTATAGATGACATTTCACTCCAGGTAAAACGTTGTCCCCAATGACTTTATTGATAAGCCTAGACTATATTATATTCCTTAAAAAACAAAAAAACCTTCAGCATCACTGCCTCTACAAGTTTCCTGACCTCAGTCCATTCCCACAGAACTGACAACCCTTATTTTCATTCGACATTTGTATCTATATGAGTGCCTTAAGATATTATTCCACGTTTTTCTCTTTACTCTTAGAGCCCATATGCCCTGCAACATTTAAAAAAAAAAAGGCATGAAATCATCCCTGATCTCACAAGGCTCCTACCACAGTGCTCAACCGCAGACTTTTAACAAACATTTGAAAGAAAGAAGAATGGATCAAAGCCTGAGGTTACGATTCAAAATAGATGTGAGGACGAATACATGACTAAGAGGAGCACAGCACAGAGTGACCTTAGCAGCTGTTCTCCAGACCATCAGTCAAATGTGGTGGCACTTACATGATTTCAGGGAAAAAAAAAAAGTTTAGTAATATCCCAAAATGCATTTCTGTTTTGTTGGCCAAGTTTGAGTATGTATGTGTATTCACAGGTGTTGATAAAATGATTCAATAACATTAACCTTATTGTTTTGATTCTTGGGAAATAAGTTAGGGATAAATCATTAAGAAGAATTTGCAGGAAGATTATTTTAATGGTTTCTCTATGATTTTACTTTAGATTTGTGGCCAATAAAGTGATGTGGGCAGTTTAAATTTTTGTAACATATCCCCTTGGAGGAAATCATGGTACTACATTGTTATATTAAAAAAAAAATAGGGGTGATATGGGCAGTGATAGATCTTAACAACAGCTTTTCCCTGAGATACAAGTTGCCAACAAAGTTGAAATCCTGTGCAGCTGGGTGTGGTTGGTGATAGAACTAAGTTCCAGCTAACAGAATATGGGTTGAAGTGATGCGCCAGGCTATGGACAGCCTCCTGAGCAATCCTTGATTTCTCCTGTCCTGTCCCCTGCCACCAGCAGTAAGAGACCTTGGAGAATGGTGAGACTATAAGGTGGAAGTTGCCAAGGAACCCTGTGACATCACATTCAAGTAAGCTTCCCAGGATATCTTTCAGACCAGAAGTCTATTTTGGACTTCTGCATGACTGACAAATCAAATTTCATTTTGTTCAACTATTGATACCCTAACTAATACAATGACATTCTGCTTAATGAATATTTTAAACTGATTAATAAAACTTGACACAGTCAATTCTTAAACATTTAAAGGCTTTTATAATTAAGAATTGAGTTAGACAAGGCTATGGTCCGTGTGATCAGATTGACTAGTTTTCTGTGATTATGGTTTCAGTGTGTCTGCTCTCTGATGCCCTCTCTCAATACCTACTGTTTTACTTGGGTTTCTCTTACCTTGAACGTGGGGTATCTCTTCACGGCTGCTCCAGCAAAGTGCAGCTGCTGCTCCTTAACTTGGATGAGGGGTATCTCCTCACGGCCACCCCTCTTGACCTTGAATGTGGACTAGCTCCTCTCAGCCACCGCCCTGAGCTCGGGCGTGGGATAGCTCCTCTCAGCAAGGCTTCTGCGCAGTCGGTTGCAGCCCGTCATGTATGGATGTGAGAGTTGGACTGTGAAGAAAGCTGAGTGCTGAAGAATCGATGCTTTTGAACTGTGGTGTTGGAGAAGACTCTTGAGAGTCCCTTGGACTGCAAGGAGATCCAACCAATCCATTCTGAAGGAGAAAGCCCTGGATTTCTTTGGAAGGAATGATGCTGAAACTGAAACTCCAGTACTTTGGCCACCTCATGCGAAGAGTTGACTCATTGGAAAAGACTCTGATGCTGGGTGGGATTGGGGGCAGGAGGAGAAGGGGACGACAGAGGATGAGATGTCTGGTTGGCATCACTGACTCGATGGACATGAGTTTGAGGGAACTCTGGGAGTTGGTGATGGACAAGGAGGCCTAGTGTGCTGCAATTCATGGGGTCGCAAAGAGTCAGACACAACTGAGTGACTGAACTGAAGAGCTGAACTGAAAATTAAGAATAAACTTCAAACATACCCTAAAAACAAAAGATGTATAATGAATCCACATACCATAACTTGGTTTTAACACTTAGTAATATTATGTCATTTTTCTTTTAAGTTTTCCTTCTCTGTTACATTTATGTGTATGTGTGTGTGCGTGCATGTGTGTGTGTGTATTTACATGTAAGATACAGAAATCATAAGGCTTTATTCCAAAATATTTCAGAATGCATCTCTTAAGATCGGGAAATAGGGGAATTAACGGCAAGGATTTTCATATAATTATCTGATATCTAGTCTACACACAAATATTTCAAAGTTGCATTTGATAGCTGCTTTTGATAAACTTGGATTCCAGTCAGGATTTAGGAAATGCTCATGGCTCTTTAATCTTTTAAACCAGAAATGCACCACCTCCCCTCTTTATTGTTCTTTCCCTTGTGTATTTCCAGTTGCCAGTGTACGAATTAACACAAACTCAGGAGCTTAAATTTTTATTCTCTTACATTTCTAGAGATTGGAAGTCCAAAATGAGTCCTCAGGACTAAAGTCAGGTGGTTCCTTGGATCATGAGATAGTCCATGCCTTACATCTTTTGCTCTGGAGGCTACCAGCTTTCCTTGGATCCTGGCATATCCCTCTGAGCACTGCTCCTTTGGAGCACACCAACTTTTCCTTACTGTAATAAAAATCCCTCTGCATTGCTATTACAGAGCACTTGTGACACATTTACAGCCCACTCAGATAAACCAGGATTGTCTTCCCATCTCAAATTGTTAATCACATATACAAAGTGCTTTTTACCATATAAGGTAACGTTCACATGTTCTGAGGACTCAGGTTTCTTAATTAACCTTAATCTTAATTTCTGGACATCTTGGTGCACCATTTTCAGCCTATTACAGCGTGTGGTGATACTGATTCCTTGAAAAGATCAGGTTAATTTTCTTACAGATTGCCCCACCTTCTGGATTTGCCTAATTATTACTTCACTGTGTCATTTAACTTGTTCTTCTGTGCCCCATATATCTTACACAGTAAAGTTTAGGTCTTCAGGCTTGTTGAGATTTAGGCTAAACATTTTTGGAAAACATTTATAGGAGATGCTGTGACCTTCAAGATTGTATCACACTGGAGGGCAGGCACTGTGAGGTTTTTCCTGTTTTCCAGTAATATTAACTTTGATGACATTAAGGTGCCCACTGCCATATGTCTCTGGTGTATTTTCCCTTTTGCAATTGTCAAGACAGCTATGGGGTAATACTTTGATTTTCTGTGACCATCTTATTTTCTAATTTTTTACTTAGTAATTTTCTATCCTACTGTCTCACTTTAATTTTTCTTCTTTTTTCACAAACCTCTTAAAACTTAGCTAATCCCCTCTTTCTTCTTTCACAGATACAGTTCAATCAGAGTAATTTAATCTTTGATGCTAATAGATCTCATAAAGTCCAGGGTCCTCTTTTAAACATTAATCCTCTTTGAACACTAACACAGTGACAAAGAAGAAAATTTATATTTAAGAGATCCTGTTACAAGGGTCCCATTTCAAAGAGCTTTGAAACAGTGACCCCTTCGTATATCTTACAATGGATTTCAAAACAGAGTCTTGGATTAGACCCATATATAGCTATGACATCATAGGCATATAAAAACAGAAATCGAACTATTGTATTCTGTTCCCTGCATTATAGTAAGAAGTTATCACACTTTGAAAATTGGCGCATTTGGATGTCATGTTGTGTGTTAGTTGGAATGAAATTGCCTTGATGTGGAAGGTGCTCTCAATGGAGGCATCATACTTGTTTTTCTGAAAAGGGATCAGTTATGTCCAGCTGGAACTCACTCTGAGAATATGGTCATGATCACCTTTCCATTTGATTCTCATCATCAAAAGATTCTAATTATTTGACTGCAGGGGACTGATTGAAATGTCCCGAAAAATGATCTGGTGTCATTTTCTATATTGCCCATCCCTATAATCTCTCCCACAGCCAATGATTTAAAAAAAAAAAAAAAAAACTCTGTTGCCAAAAATAAGTCAGTGCCTTGGGAAATCACATATAAGATGATAGCCAGCTGTTTCCTTTCTTACTAAGCACTGACTGTGAAAACAGGGGGATAAATCGTTGGGATCAGGACTTTAGGTTAGAATGGATTAACTTAAGGACTGAGATGTATGAGTGTGGCAAGCTCTAAAATTTTATTTTCTGGATAAAGTCATGAGGAAGTGATGGCCGGATCTTCAAGCGCCCCAAACCAAAATAAGATGGATTAAGAGACTGATTCTGTTGAGTTCAACTATTTTAGTGTTTTTGTTTGATTGTTTTGTTTTTCTCCTATAAGAAAATTACTCTACACACAAGAGTAAGTTAAAGACAAATTTGTTTGTATTTCTTTTTTTCATCTTCTTCCAGTCCAGAAGGACTAGGTTATTAACTAGACAGGATTGACAGGGACAAAGTGGCATTTTGAAGTGTCTGAAAGTAGCTGAAGAGATATTCAGAAACAGAGGTGACAGTATTGCAAGATATTTGGGTGGATTAAAAGAGTTGAGAGAGTGATAGTTGGACTATAAAGAAAGTTGAGTCCTAAAGAATCCATGCTTTCGAACTGTGGTGTTGGAGAAGACTCGTGAGAGTCCCTTGGACTGCAAGGAGATCTAACCACTCCATCCTAAAGGAAATCAGTCCTGAATATTCATTGGAAGGACTGATGCTGAAGCTGAAATTCTGATACTTTGACTACCCGATGAGAAGAACTGACTCATTTGAAAAGACCCTGATGCTGGGAAAGATTGAAGCTGGGAGGAGAAGCGGATGACAGGATGAGATGGCTGGATGGCATCACTGACTCAATGGACATGAGTTTGAGTAAGCTCCGGAGAGTTGATGATGGACAGGAGATGGCATGCTGCAGCCCATGGCATCACAGAGAGTTGGACACGACTGAGCTACTGAACTGAGAGACTAGAAACAGAGGAAAATGTTCTGTCCCAGAGGACAGGGCTATTGTGGAGACAGGAAAGGTAGTATATCTCAGTCCTGAATGTACCAGCTTCTGGATAAATTCTGACCCAATGCTCCTGGCACCAACTTGAGCCCTGGCAAACCGTGTGCCTGTCTCTGGGAAAACATCATCACCCGAAGCACTTCCTCTCCAGGCTCAGTCTTGCAAAGACATGAGGGCAATTGGAGTTAATGCCAGGAAATGATGTCTGCTCAAACATACACTAAGCAGTGCGTCCTGCAGCGTGGAGTGAGAGCAAGAATAGCAGACCCAGCCTCCACCCCATCCATCCCCCTGTGGGGGCAGGGCTTGTGGTAGCATTTCACCATCCTCTGACAAAGTGGTCCTCAAACTTCAATGCCCCCCAGAGTCACCTGGGTACTTATTCAAACACACATCACTGGCCCACACCCCATGAGTCATGAGAATCTGCATTTCTAATGACTGAGCGACTGAACTGAACTGAAAGAATTCCCAGGAGATTCCCCCTCCGCCAGCACAGGACCCATTTCCCCACCTACTGCAGCTTCTGTTTCTGTCAGGCTCTTTCACCCAATTCTTTCCTTTTGTTCAGCCTGCCAGACAGGAATATTGACACCCTTTTCAAAGTAGTCCAGAAGCCAGCAGTAATGACCCTCCCCAGCCAGGGCCTCAATGCTTCCCTCCCTATGAGGACATGTCACAGCACATTGGAACTCAAGAGGACCCTAGCAAGTGTACTGCAAACTTTGTTACTTGATGTGGGTTGGGACACAGCATTTTCCTGAAGAATTAGTCATTATGCTGATGGCACTTCCCTGGTACCAGTGGTCCCTGCATGGACCAGGGAGCATGCATCTTTGCCTCTAACTTATCTTCCAAAGATAAACATCTCCCAAATGTATATTCTGCTTCCACTCAATGGCTAGTCATTCTTCATGGTAGTTCAGGACGCCAGACCTGCCTCCTCTGCGGAGGAGCTCAGTGCATCAAGACCTCAGTCTTGCTCAACAGACAGGATTGGAGCCCTGGCAGAGGGCACACTTCTGTGCCCCGCTGGTCCTCGGTCTGGCTTAGGTGTTTCTGTGACACATAATCAGCTGCACACAAAACTGTATGCAGCAATACCTGATTTTATAAGAATACACCATCCCTTTTGATACACCTTTAAAATGTATTCATTGAAACAACACAGCCTTCATTAAGAGGTAGGAAAGAGTACAAGAAGAAGACAGACTTTGTCGGCACAGTTTATGCAGTTACTTGGAGGAGGGGATATTACATATGAATAATGTAATTACTAATGACACTATAAATAACATACAGAAATATAGCACACAAAAGGAGTGTGCTGCAGAGGTCTTGCACCAGACTTATCTCTGAGGAGATGCTGTTTGAGCAGTATGCATTACATTTATTCCATACCCATTTAACAGGTCCACTAAGCTCCACTGTGCGGAAGACACTATCTTTCAGTTCTTTAGAACAAGGCAGTCTGAAACAGCTTTATGTAATGATAGAAACTGCCTATAATTGCCTGGTCCACCATGCAGCTTCTAACCGCTTGTGGCAATTGAACAACATAAATGCCATTAGTGTGACTAAGATACACTCTTCTTATTTGTGTATAAAAATTTATAAAGTCACATGTGGCTGGGAACAGGGACTTCCCAGGTGGCACTAGTGGTAAAGAGCCTGCCTGCCAGTGCAGGGCACTTGTAAGAGACACAGGTTTGATCCCTGGGTTGGGAAGATCCCCTGGATAAGGAAATGGCAACCCACTCCAGTATTCTTGCCTGAAAATCCTCATGGACAGAAGAGCCGGCTGGGCCATAGTCTGTAGGGTCGCAAAAAGTCAGACACAACTGAAGCTACTTAGCACTCCAGCACTGTGGCTGGGAACTACCACTCTGGATAGCCCCTGCAGATGCTATGGTGACCCAAGAAAAATACATAATTTTGTAGGAAAAAGATGTCAAGATAACAGGGTTTATTGAGAATCTGCAAAGTTTGGACAACAGATGGAAATCTGATAAAGCAGAAAGCCAAACATTTAGTTCATACCCCACACATTCCCAACGTTGCTTATTATAACCTTCTGTTTCCTAGCTGTGTTGTTTACTTTTTATTTGAATTTATCCAACAGATTTGTGACAAGATTTGTGCTCTTTCTTGCCAATGTGCAATGTGTCTGTCTCTGATTTCCTGCCCTGGGACCTTATTTATGATTTCTTTCCTAAATGTTAAATAGTCTCTCTCTCTCTTTCTATCTCTCTCTCTGTTTTGTTTCTTTTTTTTTTTTTTTGCTTTTGAAACTTTTTCTAG
>SJYA01001422.1:113789-182687 GCA_006410615.1 Neotragus moschatus
AGGAGGAGGGGGGGGGGGGGGGTGCGGTTCTTTGAAAAAGTATAAAATAGCCATCTTGTCTTCAAGGCACCAGCTTTCCCCTCTCTGCTCTCAGCTGGCCAGGGCTCTGATGTTCCTTCCCTCTTAACCCTATCAAAGACCAAAGAGGAAGATTTGTTACAATTACATATGTTGAATCATCAACATAAGCCAAGGTGTGAGTATTGCTGTGCCTGCTTGCAATCTCATCTCTAATCATGACATGAAGGTTTCTTCCCATCTTTCAGTTCTGGGATTTGGAAATAAACTAGAGGAGCTCCTGAGGGGCAAGGTAACTTATGTATGCCCCTGAAATTTAACCAGTAAAGGAGGTCACCAACCTGCTTACATAGAAGCCTGGCTCTAAGTATGAACTGGTATCAAAAACTTTCTTTCCAAACTTGGCAAACCACTTCAGCCTTCTGTTTCTGTTGAACTATATTAAGTTAGAATATTTGGATGGGTATCCAAGTGTACTCTTAATTGCTTCCAAGAGCTCTCAACCAATAGGACACAAATGTCAGGTTGTACTTGGAGAGGAACAAAGCTAAAGCCATGAGGCTAAAGTTTAGGGAAAATGGACTTTTTGCAACTCCCAGGCTCACTGTTCTGAGCGATGAGCTCATTCTAACATTAGTTAGTCCTAGAATTCATCACCTTCCAAATGCTAAAATAAAATCAGGGAAATGTCATCAAGTTGTTAACCATTATTATCTATTAAAGTAGCACTGCCGAAGATGGGGAAATCGCCTAATAAAACCAATCTTTCTTCTTTATATCACCTAGAACTGTCAGGACTCCAATAGATTATAACAGGCCCAACTTAAAACCAATGACCTGCATATTATACATGGAAAATCCCTCTTATCTCAGCAAGTTACCAACACTAGGCTTGTCAATTAGGATAGAAGAATGTCAAGGTTAAATGTTTCTCAAAGCTTCTGATGTCTACCTTTCAAGGTGGAACCACTTGAGATGCCTGTTTATTGACTCTTGGCAAAGGCATTTTTCTATTTACAGGGAAAAAAAGATGAATTTGATAGAGCTCTTACAGAATATAGCAGTGCAGTGTTATTAGGTTAAATGATTTATAAACTGAAGCATATTAGGGAAAAATAAATCCTTTCTAGAGGCTCCAAAGTGACCCCATTTTAAGGAGTGAAATCTCTGGCAATTTTCCTCTCCAAGTCTGTTACTTTGTCTCAAAAAATATGGATAATAATAGCTCTCAGAAATTATTATATTGAAATTAAATTGAAGTAAATTAAAGTATCTGAAAATAACAAATGATGAATAAATCAAAGATATTATTGGTAATATCATTTTGTTGTTATTGTTTATTCACTAGGTTGCATCTAACTTTTTTGGTAACTCCATGGACTCTACCTGGAGCCCTCCAGGTTCCTCTGTCCATGGGATTTCCCAGGCAAGAATGCTGGAGTGGGTTGCCATTTCCTTCTCAATAGTATCTTCTCAACCCAGAGATGGCCACCCACCTCTCCTACACCTCCTGCACTGGCAGGCAGATTCTTTACCACTGAGCCACCAGGAAGGCCCAGTATTATTTTACACAATTCCATTAATTTATTTAATACATATTTAGTGAAGAGTGATTTTACATGGGCTTTAGGTAGATGTTGGGAATTTAATGATAAAGAGGACAGTCTTTACTCGGAAGGAATCTGCCATCAGGTGGTAAGTAGAGACAACTGAACAAGAAATTATAATGCAGAGTTATTTTATAGGAGAAATATGAGGTTTAATGGATGTACAAGCAGAGATACCAAATATGCAATGGTCTGCGAGGTTTGAAAATTCAGGGAAGGCTACCTAAAGGAATGAACTCCAAAGTGACATTTTGAATTTCTGCTAATCAGCAGAAATAAACTAAGCTAAGTGGTGATAAGAAACTGCTCACTGCAGGAGGCAGAGAGAGTGCAAAATCTTGTGGAAACATGGTGCCTATTGACACCTTAGAATAATTCACAATGGGCGGAACCTCGGGCTGAAAGAAACTTAATGAGGGTGGCCTTTCTTGTCTCCATCTGACTATATTCCTGGGAAGCTTCGGTTGGGAGTGACGCGGAGAAGCACAGAGGACGCTATTGCCTTTTGCGCTCAAGCTGTCTCCAGAAAATGTTACATCGGGGGCATCGAGCAGTGCACTTGCTGTCTTTGGCTAGTTGAAATGGGAAAATTTAACAATGGATTAAAGAGAAAAATACAGCAGTTTGGGGACTGTAGTAAAGACCTGAAATATACAAAAGGAACAGTAGAAGCTGGGTCACATTTCAAACTGAAGACCCATCTGCTGTCTTTGCTCACGCCCAGGATACCCTGCCCCCTTCTTCCTTCCAGTGGACTCACATTTACAGCCAGACATGGCTTAAAAGAGGAGTCCTTATTGAAGCTTTCCTCACCTCTAGCAAGCAGAGCTACTCTCCTTTCCAGTCTGTTTCCACAGAAAACTATTATCTTACCTGCAACACTTTCCTTTTATTTTATTATTGTCTATTGATATGAATTCTCCCCCACAATGAGCTTTCTGAGGACAGAATAAAATCGTTGTTCACTTATATATCTCTTATATATCTTCGTCTTTGGTAATATTAATAACATGCTCTTTGGATCCCCACCTATGGTCAGCACAACACGGTATTAACAGACTTCCCCTTTCTTCCATATTGATCAGATTTCAGAGTTGGAATGAGCACGTTTCCTGACTCAAAAGGCAGGAAGCATGGTGCTCTCCATGACATGACAAGTGGATGGAAGGTTTAAAACTCAGGGATTTTCTGTTTGCAGTGAATCTTCAGAAAAGGTGCCGGGATAGGGAATGAGATGAAGAGAGGTGATAGAAGTGGGGGGAAAAGGGGTAGGGCCCACGCTATGAGACGAGAGCGCCAGCCCAGCAGGCGCTACTGGAGTTTAAGGAAAGTCTGTCCCCAGGGTGGAAATGACACCTGTGCTTCCAGCAGAGGGAGCAGCCTCCTAGGCACTGGTACCCAGACCGTACAGCCCTTGGCTTCCCTGGGCAGACAGCTCCCCTTGTCCCTTGGCAGCCACAGTGGGAGCTGGGACACCTGGGAGCTTCCGTGTGAGGTTCAGAAATGGCACCAGCTATTTGTCTACGTAAGCAGAAAACCGCGACATCACGGACTGTAGCCCACCAGTCTCTCTGTCCATGGAATTCTCCAGGCAGCAACACTGGATTGGTTGCCGTTTCCACCTCCAGGGGATCATCCCCATCCAGCAAACGAACTCAGGTCTCCCTAAGTTCAATTCGCATTGCAGGCAAATTCTTTACCATGTGAGCCACCAGCGAGGCCCAGAAAACACACAGAAAGTATTATTGAAAGTATCTAACATTTCTTTAAATATCTTCCTAATTATTTTCTCTTGAATTTGCCCATTCCACNTTGGTTGCCGTTTCCACCTCCAGGGGATCATCCCCATCCAGCAAACGAACTCAGGTCTCCCTAAGTTCAGTTCACATTGCAGGCAAATTCTTTACCATGTGAGCCACCAGCGAGGCCCAGAAAACACACAGAAATTATTACTGAAAGTATCTAACATTTCTTTAAATATCTTCCTAATTATTTTCTCTCAAATTTGCCCATTCCACTTCTTTCCNAGTTCAGTTCACATTGCAGGCAAATTCTTTACCATGTGAGCCACCAGCGAGGCCCAGAAAACACACAGAAATTATTACTGAAAGTATCTAACATTTCTTTAAATATCTTCCTAATTATTTTCTCTCAAATTTGCCCATTCCACTTCTTTCCTCAACAGCTTAGGAAGTACTTTCTGTGTGGTGGCCCACGTTATGGGCTTTGTAACAAAAATTTACAGCAAGGAGATCCAACCAGTCCATCCTAAAGAAAATAAGTCCTGAATATTCATTTGAAGGACTGAGGCTGAAGCTGAAGCTCCAATATTTTGGTCTCCTGATGTGAAGAACTGACTCACTGGAAAAGACCCTGATGCTGGGGAAAATTGAAGATGGGAGGAGAAGGGGACAACAGAAAACCAGATGGTTAGATGGCATCACTGACACAATGGACTCGAGTTTGAACAGCTCCAGGAGTTGGTGATGGACAGGGAAACGTGGTATGTTGCAGTCCATGGGATCACAAAGAGTTGGACATGACTCAGCCACTGAACAAAAATTTGTATAAAAAGGTTAGTCTGCATGTAAAAGAAGACCACAGCTGGCCAGTGCACGTTAGGTCAAGTGGGACAAGAATCAGCTGAGAAGAAATTCAAATGATGGTCATTTAGTTTAGGGATCCATATCTAAGTCTTAACACTTCAGCTTTGACANAGCCACTGAACAAAAATTTGTATAAAAAGGTTAGTCTGCATGTAAAAGAAGACCACAGCTGGCCAGTGCACGTTAGGTCAAGTGGGACAAAAATCATCTGAGAAGAAATTCAAATGATGGTCATTTAGTTTAGGGATCCATATCTAAGTCTTAACACTTCAGCTTTGACAAAAATTCAAGTCTAAGACAATGAACATTAAAGCAGTCAGACACTGCTTTCCTTAGCTCACACTGTAAGGATTCCTTTGATGAGTACTTCATTAGCTAAGAAATTGCTGAAATTGAATGAAAAGGTGAATGCAAATGGTGTGTAAGCCTCCAGACTTCTCTGGAAACAGTATTTATAGTTAAATAAAACAGTCTGCAAAGATATGCAGTGGTTACAAAGTACTCACCTCAGTAAGGCAGCTTCTCCTAGTCACAGCTTCCTAGGAACTAAAGTGAATAAATCAAGAAATCCGTTGTTTTTCTTAATGTATTAAATGGGATTTATCTAAAGAAGCGTTTAGGCTGTAGACTCCTTTAATCACTATATTTTTAAACTCACATATGGCATCATTACCACCTACATTTTATCCGTAATCACTTACCCTCTAAGCAACAATGAGGTTTTTATCACTGTGAGCATTTTTTATTTGAAATTAGTTTTTCAGAACTTTTAACAAAGAGGCAAGAATCATAAAAGTTTTTCAAGCATCACAAGACTTCCTGTTGGGCTTTAAGTGTACAAGTGAAAGTCGTTCAGTCATGTCCGACTCTTTGCGACCCCATAGACTGCAGCCCACCAGGCTCTCCTCTGTCCATGGGATTCTCCAGGCAAGAATACTAGAGTGGGTTGCCATTCCCTTCTCCAGGGTTAAGAGTATAGTGTTGAAAAATATGTTGACTGTCGAATGGGGTGTCCTGACTTTGGTCTAAAAGATCTTCTGCCTTCGTCTCTGTTGTCCCTATTCTGCTTGAGATCAGTTCCACTCCAAGAGCTGTGTCCTCAGTGTAGAAGAAACCTCCTCAATCCTAAGAAGAAACCCAGCAAATCAATCAAGAGAGACTAGATTGTTCTAGCCTCTTCAGTCCTCCTTACTGCAGGCTTTCACTCATCCAGGGGTGGAAACCCCTTCTTCCAAAGCTCCTGGTCTCCAATCAAACTGCCTCCCTGCTTTCCTTCCCTCTCTTCCATAAACACACCCCGCTAGTGTGCACACAGACTGTCTTTACTCCCCTCATATTTGGAGGCACTTGGTGGCAGTGGGGTACCTTCCCATCTGATTTTGTTTTTCTCATCTGCTAAGTCGCTTTAGTCATGTCTGACTCTATGCAACCCTGTGGACCATGTAGCCCACCTGGTTCCTCTGTCCATGGGATTCTGTAGGTAAGAATACTGGAGTGGGTTGCCATGCCCTTTCCCAGGAGATCGTCCCAACCCAGGGATTGAACCTGTGTCTCTCATGTCTCCTGCGTGGGCAGGAAGGTTCTTTACCACTCGCACATCATTGTCACGTGTTTCTGTTCTGTTCTGTTATCTAGTGTTTCTGTTTTCATGGGGCATTTTTAAGAGACTGAGAAACCTCTTCGGACACTGTGGTCATTTTCCCAAATGGCTTCACCTCTTCCCAGTTTTCATCTCCTGTCAACCATTCTCAAAATAACCAGTGTAATGTTTTAAAAAATAAAATTTGTTATTCTTCTATTTAGCTTCCCCAATAGTTTCCTCTCACTCTTAGATAAATACATACATACATGTATACATACNGGACACTGTGGTCATTTTCCCAAATGGCTTCACCTCTTCCCAGTTTTCATCTCCTGTCAACCATTCTCAAAATAACCAGTGTAATGTTTTAAAAAATAAAATTTGTTATTCTTCTATTTAGCTTCCCCAATAGTTTCCTCTCACTCTTAGATAAATACATACATACATGTATACATACAAAAGGGTCTTTCTATGGATTAGATAAAGTCATCATCTAGCCCCTTCCTATATTTCAAACCCTTCCCCCTGTTTAGTTCAGTTCAGTCACTCAGTCCTGTCTGAGCCCACGGACTACAGCACACCAGGCTTCCCTGTCCATCACCAACTCCTGGAGCTTGCTCAAACTCATGTCCATCGAATCAGTGATGCCATCCAACCATCNTAGTGTGCACACAGACTGTCTTTACTCCCCTCATATTTGGAGGCACTTGGTGGCAGTGGGGTACCTTCCTATCTGATTTTGTTTTTCTCATCTGCTAAGTCGCTTTAGTCATGTCTGACTCTATGCAACCCTGTGGACTATGTAGCCCACCTGGTTCCTCTGTCCCTGGGATTCTGTAGGTAAGAATACTGGAGTGGGTTGCCATGCCCTTCCCCAGGAGACTGTCCCAACCCAGGGATTGAACCTGCGTCTCTCATGTCTCCCGCGTGGGCAGGAAGGTTCTTTACCACTCGCACATCATTGTCACGTGTTTCTGTTCTGTTCTGTTATCTAGTGTTTCTGTTTTCATGGGGCATTTTTAAGAGACTGAGAAACCTNGAGTGGGTTGCCATGCCCTTCCCCAGGAGACTGTCCCAACCCAGGGATTGAACCTGCGTCTCTCATGTCTCCCGCGTGGGCAGGAAGGTTCTTTACCACTCGCACATCATTGTCACGTGTTTCTGTTCTGTTCTGTTATCTAGTGTTTCTGTTTTCATGGGGCATTTTTAAGAGACTGAGAAACCTCTTCTGACACTGTGGTCATTTTCCCAAATGGCTTCACCTCTTCCCAGTCTTCATCTCCTGTCAACCATTCTCAGAATGACCAGTGTAATGTTTTAAAAAATAAAATTTGTTATTCTTCTATTTAGCTTCCCCAATAGTTTCTTCTCACTCCTAGATAAATACATACATACATGTATATGTGCAAAAGGGTCTTTCTATGGATTAAAGTCATTATCTAGCCCCTTCCTATATTTCAAACCCTTCCCCCTGTTTAGTTCAGTTCAGTCACTCAGTCCTGTCTGAGCCCACGGACTACAGCACATCAGGCTTTCCTGTCCATCACCAACTCCTGGAGCTTGCTCAAACTCATGTCCATCGAATCAGTGATGCCATCCAACCATCTCATCCTCTGTTGTCCCCTTCTCCTCCTGCCCTTCCCAGCACCAGGGTCTTTTCCAGTGAGTCTGTTCTTCCCATCAGGTGGCCAAAATATTGGAGTTTCAGCTTCATCATCAATCCTTCCAATGAATATTCAGGACTGAGTTCCTTTAGGATTGATTAGTTTGATTTTCTTGCAGTCCAAGGAACTCTCAAGTGTCTTTTCCAAAACCACGGTTCAAAAGCATCAATTCTTCAGCACTCAGCTTTTTTTCTAGTTTAACTCTCACATCCATACATGACTACTGGAAAAGCCATAGCTTTCACTATATGGACCTTTATTGGAACTTTCCGTCCATTACTGCATTTTTTTTCCCCTTTTAAACATATCAAGGTAGCTCTTGATTCAGATACTTTTTACTTACTATTTCTCTCTTCTTGAAAATACTCACTGGCTGTATGAGAGGGAAACTGTTCCCCTACCCTCTTAAGTTTTGTGTCTGGGAGCATTGGTCAGGGCTTCCCTGGTGTCTCAGATGGTAAAGAGTCTGCCTGCAATGCGGGAGATCTGGATTTGATCCCTGGGTTGAGAAATTTCCCTGGAGAATGAAATGGCAACCCACTCTCTTCTTGGAAATATTCTCTGGCTGTATAAGAGGGGAAAACTGTTCCTCCACCCTCTTAAGTTCTGTGTCTGGGAATTGTGAATTAAACTAACAAACAATAGGTTAACAGAAGAAAAGGCACACAAATCTATAGTTTTAAATTTATGTGCACATAGGATACACAGAAGAGAAGACTACGTAGCTAGAATCAGAGAATTATACATTATTTTAACAAAGAGCAATAGACTGTGAAGAAGTGAAGACACAAAGGAAAAGGAAAAGCTGACCTTCTAGGAGAGATAAATTATAAAAAAGTGACTAGGGAATATATGGTAGGTTAGGGTTATTTAATAAAGTATGTTACTCAGAGATTATTGGTGCTGACTCCATTGATAAGGCTGTATCCTCTCCAATGATTAAGAATCTTTTTCTTCTTCCATGTATAAGTGAAAATTTATATCACCCCGCAAAAAGGAAATTTATGTCACCTTTTAGGCAGAAAGGGGAAGGGCAGAGAGCTCTCTTGTCTACTCTTTCTCAATTGTCTTTAGCTGTAAAATGATCTTTACGTCAAAGTGGCATATTTTGGAGTGCTGTATTCTGGTCCCCTTTATCTGCCTCTGGCACTTGGACTGTTTTCTTCTTTCAATTCAGAATTCAATGTAAATATTGTTTCATGATCCCCCTGGAGAAGTAGCACTTGCTTCCCTCTGTTTCATGGGAGTTTCCCCTACTCACTTCATAGCAATTTTTACTATTAGTAATTACCTCCTTATAGAACGTGTCTTCAATCCCTGGTCAAAAAGATCCCGTGGAGGAGGGCATAGCAACCCACTTCAGGATTCTTGCTTGGAGAATCCCGTGGAAAGAGGAGCTTGGCGGCCACAGTCCAGAGGGTGCAAAGGTCAGCCCCCCACCCGCAGCTATCTACTTAGCCTGCATGCACACACATCAGTTAGTTACGTAATATCTACCTGCTCCCAGCCTGCTGCGGCTGCTGAGTCGCTTCAGTCGTGTCCGACTCTGTGCGACCTCATGGACGGCAGCCCACCAGGCTCCCCCATCCCTGGGATTCTCCAGGCAAGAACACTGGCATGGGTTGCCATTTCCTTCTCCAATGCGTGAAAGTAAAAAGTGACAGTGAAGTCACTCAGTCGTATCTGACTCTTAGCGACCCCATGGACGGCAGCCCACCAGGCTCCCCTGTCCCTGGGATTTTCCAGGCAAGAACACTGGCATGGGTTGCCCTTTCCTTCTCCAATGCATGAAAGTGAAAAGTGAAAGGGAAGTCGCTCAGTTGTGTTCGACTCTTCGAGACTCCATGGACTGCAGCCCACCAGGCTCCTCCATCCAGGGGATTTTCTAGGGAAGAGTACTGGAGTGGGGTGCCATTGCCTTCTCCTCTGCTCCCACGAGAATACAGAAATTGTATTATTCTCATCCCTATCCTCCATACTTAAAAAACCTGGCACATCATAGGAGTTCAACAGCCAAATAATAAATGCTCACAGTTTACTCATGTTGCTTAGTTATCCTAACTTCTCCGTTAAATTCTTAGAACCAAATTGCTCCTCCCACTGTATCATGAAAAGGCATTTTTGTCTTATTCCCTGTTGCTGTTCTTTCATTTTTAAAGTCAACCTTGCTTAGACTATCATAAGGCTTTAACAAGGGACCAAAGGAAGGCCAAAGGACAAAATCTGTGATGACTTTAGCTCCACAGGGGGAAAAATAAAAATGGTCTGTCTTCAGAATTCACTGAACAGATGTCAACTCCATTTGCTACTTCACAAATCATCGTAAAGGATAATTGGATTTCATTGCTCCTCAAACAAGGTGACACGAAGAAAGATGAAACTGCTTTCCAAAGACCGGGTGGTGGGAAGTCATAGCCAAACAGCTGAGGACTGCTGCTGGGGAAGCCACTATCAGATTAAGGACCAGAATAGCAAGGCTGCGTTCAGAAGGAAATCTGAGACACCACCCTGGCCTGGCCAGCACAAAAAGGGATACTGGGGAAAAGAAAATATATATATATATATATTTGCTGTGTAATTAATATAAACAAAATAAAAGCAACCCTCTACTTTTGAAAGCTGCATTTCATGGCCACATGTCTGAAAGCTAAATATACATTTAAATATACATTTAAAAGGGAAATATACATTTAAAAGGGAAATATACATTTAAAAGGGGATGGCTGGTACAAGAGGAGGTTCTTTTCCAAAACTGCTTTTCAGTGTAACAGAAAACATATTTTATCCTCCTAAGGATCCCTCCCTTCTTGTTTCCTAGCAACCTGGCATATAGAAAAGAACCATCGCAAAGGCCAGGGACCTCACCCAGGCACAAATAAGAGTGTTACCCATGGGTGGCCATTCTAATAGCTGAGGGCACCAACCCAATCACAAGTTAGCCCCTACTTCAGTGAAGTCTTACCCGGGCGGTTGTGCAGTACTTCACAATCAGGCTTCATCTGCTCATCTTTAAAGAACTTATTTTTGCTATGTGAAAGGAATTTTAGTTGTAAAAGTAGTGGGAAAAATATGAACCATGAAAAAGTTGAATACTTACAGTAAAACAAGTTAAAAAGTTAATAAACTGTAATTACTGGCCCTTCAAATAGGTAACATGGCGCATGTATATATCAAATAAACATGAAGTGTGATTGCTTGGAACAACTTACTATGTGCAGTGGGTGTTTTGATGAACTAAGCATGAGGACTAACTTTTTTTTTTTTTCTGTTAATTTCAGAAAGCCATTTTCCGAGAAGCATTAATCATGTGTTCTATTATGCTCATGAGATTTCAGTCTACAGAATAAATGCTCTATATGTGTAGTGCTAGTGGTAAAGAACCCACCTGCCAATGCAGGGGACACAAGAGATGTGGGCTCCATCCCTGGGTGGGGAAGATTCCCTGGAGAAGGGCATGGCAGCCCACTCCAGTATCCTGCCTGGAGAATCCCCTGGATGGAGGAGCCCGGTGGGCTACAGTCCAGAGCGTCTCAAAGGGTCAAACAAGACTGAAGCACCTTAGCATGCATGCACACACCTGTGTTCTCATCCAGGAACACTGCCTAAGAATATTTTTGGTATCATGGCTATAGGAGGAAAGGGTTCTAGCATCTGATGTGTAGAGATGCTATTAAACATCCTGTGACGTACGGAGCAGTCTCCCAAATGAAGAATTATCTTTTCACAATGTTAATGGTGCCCACTTGAGAAATTCAGCTCTAGACTTGAGGAAATGGGTAGGCAATGATGGTGACAATGAAAAAGATAATCTTCTTTTGTTAAAAAATAAAAACAAAAAAATTAAGAGAGACTTGAAACAAAACGCCAAAGAACACAACACTCTCCATTCGAAAGGAAAAAAAGACTCAGAAATGCTCGTCTCCACGTTATTTTACTCCAGAGAAGTTTTCCACATTCATGTGCCAAAAGCAATTACCATATTTCTGATTGCTAATGAGGCTGGCGTAGGTTTTAGCGTATCTACAGATGGCACTTTAAGTGATAGTTAATTTTTAAGCTAAATTTTAAATTTTGTAAGTTTAAATGTTTAAAGCTATGACATCATCTGTTAATATATTCACCACAATAACGGGCCCAGCTCTGCCACATATCAGGGTTGGGCATATGCGAAAACAAAGAGGTTTCCCAAGCCACATGCAAACATCAATCACATTCCTGGAAAGCGAATCCTATATAGAGACTCATTAAGTTGCAGGAAGATTGTGTCTGAGAACCGCATCCCCTCTCTCCTTCCCTCACACGTTTCCCTTATGTGACAAGAACCGTGTGATGTCTTTCATTCTGGTCCTCACACAGGATTTCTGATTAGTTAGATGATCATGATCAGCTCCATAAACACTGGTGCCTCACTCTATCTATCTGTACAATGGATAACTAGAATCAATTTCTGTTAGTCTTCAGCAAGGCTCCATGTGAGAATGCCAAAGCTTGGATGCTCTTCCCCTCAAATATATACTCAGTGCATAGATTTTCAAAGCAGTTCTTAAAGCCCATTTATGAGTTCGCTAGAAATCGTCTGACCATTGGTTAACAACCTCTGTATTAAACCAGGTCCTTACACCATTTCCAATTCTAAGAAAAATTTCAGCTAGACAATATGAAGAATTAGTAAAGGAAATCTCTTTCACTCACGAGTAGCCTGGCTAATGACTATTGTCAAGAACAAGGCCACCTGGGTCAGCAAAGAACACTCTAAAGGGAATAGAGGTAAGCTATCTCTACTTCAAAGAGCAATAAGCAAACTCAACCTTCAAATTTCCATTCTTTAAGACCATTCACATTAGAATAGAAGTGGTATTAGTCTTAGACTAAACTGTAAAAACAAAAAAAAAAAATTAGTAAACAGAAATGAGACCAGAAGGGGACTCTCTCCTACTCTGTGATAATAGGAGCCCATGACAGTAAGGCTCCTCTGTTTCTCCCCACCCCCAGCAACAATTCAGTCAGTGAATAGCTATGGACACTGTTTACAATAACCCTTACCATTTCCTTTTCCTATCTTTTAACATGAAACAGTTTTCCTTCCCTTGCCACATGGGGACTTGTATACGGCTCATCGTGGTGGTTGTGAAGTCCCTAAGTTCTGTCTGATTCTCTGAGTCCCCACGGACTACAGCATGCCAGCTTCCTTGTCCTTCACTGTCTCCTGGAGTTTGCTCAAATGCATGTCCGTTGAGTCAGTGATGTCATCCAACATCTCATCTTCTGTTGCCCCCTTCTCCTCCTGCCTTCAATCTTTTCCCAGCATCAGGGTCTTTTCTAGTGGGTCAGCTCTTCGCATGAGGTAGTCAAAGTATTGACCTTCAGCTTCAGCATCAGTCCTTCCAATGAATATTCAGGGTTGGTCTCCTTTAGGATGGACTGGTTTGATCCCCTTCTGTCCAAGGGACTTTCAAGAGTCTTCTCCAGCACCACAGTTCAAAGCATCAATTCTTTGGCACTCAGACTTCTTTGTGGTCCAATTCTCACATCCATACATGACTACTGGAAAAACCATAGCTTTCACAAGATGGACCCTTGTCAGCAAAGAGATGCCTCTGCTTTTTTAATATGCTCTCTAGGCTTGTCATGGCTTTTTTTTCCAAGGAGCAAATATCTTAATTTCACAGCGGCAGTCAGCATCCACAGTGATTCTGGAGCCTAAGAATATAAAATCTGCCGCACACCTTGAACTGTAATTCTCATGGTGGCTCAGATGGTAAAGAATCTGCTTGCAATGCAGATTTGATCCTTAGGTAGAGAAGGTCCCCTGGAGAATGGAATGGCAACCCACGTCAATATTCTTGCCTGAGGAATCTCCATGGACAGAGGAGCCTGGCAGGCTACAGTCCACGGGGTCACAAAGAATCGGACACAACTGAGCAACTAAGCACAGCACAGCCGATGTTAAATGAACTCATTTTTGCTGGAGAAATTATCTGGCAATATATTTATTTCAGGCCAATATTTTGGTGGCCTGAATGTGGGGACCAGAGGAGATCCTGAAGGCTTCAGGGCTAGTGAGCACGCAGGTACATGACCACAGCTGATTCCATTGTCTCTCACTGCCTTCTTCCTAACCTTGGAGTCTGAAGGCATGTCCTCCTCTTGGATGTAAGATCATGCCCTCTCTGCATTTAATGGTCTCTAGCCTTTATTCAAGAACCATTTTAAAGGTTGTCTCTCTGATAAAGGCCTGTTTCTCTGAGCACTTGTTTGGCACACCAGTCTGACTTTAAGATCAGACTATTTCAACCTAAGCCGGTTGAAAACACGTTCAACATATTCCATCCAAAACAAAAACTGCCTAACTGAAACTGCCAGTTTTTCATCCTTTGGCCTCTTCCTCTGGAAAAGGCATCATTCTCTGGAAACTGGCTGAAAAGTCTTCGGCCAGGTTCCTCTGGACTAATTTGTTTCCTTAGAATTGGCTGAGATTAGCTTGCAAGCTGTTTGAACTGAGTTGTTTTGAACTGCAAGGTGTTTAAACTGTTTGAAAATTGTTCTTTTACTCTAGAAAAATATCTCCGAGAAATGGGATTCCAGTTATACAAATATTTTGAGAGCCCCCTAACAGAGACGTCAACGGTTATTTTTTAAACTATAGTATTTCCTCATGTGTGCTGCTGCTGCTAATTTGCTTCAGTCGTGTCGACTCTGTGTGACCCCATAGATGGCAGCCCACCAGGCTCCCCTGTCCCTGGGATTCTCCAGGCAAGAACAGTGGAGTGGGTGCCATTTCCTTCTCCAAAGCATGAAAGTGAAAAGTGAAAGGGAAGTCGCTCAGTCATGTCCAACTCTTCGCGACTCCATGGACTGCAGCCTACCAGTCTCTTTCATCCTTGGGACTTTCCAGGCAAGAGCACTGCAGTGGGTGCCATCGCCTTCTCCAATGCATGAAAGTGACTGGAGTGGGNATTTCCTTCTCCAAAGCATGAAAGTGAAAAGTGAAAGGGAAGTCGCTCAGTCATGTCCAACTCTTCGCGACTCCATGGACTGCAGCCTACCAGTCTCTTTCATCCTTGGGACTTTCCAGGCAAGAGCACTGCAGTGGGTGCCATCGCCTTCTCCAATGCATGAAAGTGACTGGAGTGGGTGCCATTGCCTTCTCCGACTTCCTCATGTGTACCTCTAACTAAATGGACTGACAAGACCAGTGGCAATCTACAATTATCAATGATGATTAGGGGAATTTTTGAAATTCCTACACTTAATTTCTTAAAACTGAATTGAACTACTCAAAAATTGAAGCTCAAAAATTTCCATTTTGGTTGGTATTAAGAGGCTTCCAAATGTTACCAGAAGTCCAAAATTGCTTCTGTATGACATGAGATGAGAATTGTGTGTGTGCTGTGCTGTGCTGTGCTGTGCTTGGTCGCGCAGTCGTGTCTGACATTTTTGTGACCCCACAGACTTAAGCCTGTCAGGCTCTTCTGTTCATGGGGATTCTCCAGGCAAGAATACTGGAATGGCTGCCATGTCCTCCTCCAGGGGATCTTCCCAACCCAGGGGTCGAACCCAGGTCTCGCATTGCAGGGGGATTCTTTACCATCTGAGCCATTACTGAGGCAAATAAACAAATGAAAAATGGCTCCTGGAGCCTCGGGCTCTTCTTTGGCTTACCTCAGTCTCCGCACCGTTTTCCTCCTCCCCCACCCATGTATCCCCACCTCTTTTATGCCCTCACATCCCCCATGCTAATTCTCTCACTGATCTCATTTTCTCTGGAACTCATCTCACTCTTCTCCTATGGACTTGTCAGAATCTGCCCCTTTAAAATTATCTGATTATTTATGGACTTTTGTATTCCCTGGACTAAAGCTGAATTTCAAGCCATACTCAAAAATTATCCCAAAGCAACTGAATATCCTCAGATTTGCTGAAGAATTTAATATAATCATTCAAATTAATGAACTTGGTCTCTCTTAACTTATACCAACTAGTTCATACACCAGCTAGTTCAGTGAAGGCCAGGCCCAACAGTGATGAAGGCTACTAATTGGGAAAATTGTGAAAGGTCTCTAGAATTGCAACTAATTGATTATATAATTATATTTGGGCAATCTCTAGGTAACTTCATTAAACAATTCCTAGGGCTTTTTCAAGCCTCTTGAGTGACACAAAACTCAGGCTTGCACTTGAATATATGATGAACCTGTTCGTGACTATGATAATTGACTTCACATTCTTTTATCGAAATATAGTTGATTCATGATATTAGTTTCAGGTGTACAATGCAGTGTTGTGGTATGAAAGGAAGAAAGGAAAGAGGATAGCCTGTGCCATAGGTTGAAGGAGTTTTCTCCAGTATATCACATTTTGAAACTTGCTCACAAGAACTCTTGAGAATCTTTTGGACAGCAAGGAGATCAAACCAGTTAATACTAAAGGAAATCAACCCTGAATATTCATTGCAAAGACTGATGCTGAAGCTCCAATACTTTGGTCATCTGATGTGAATAGACAACTCATTGGAAAAGACCCTAATTCTGGGAAAGATTGAGGGAAGGAGGAGAAGGGCATGACAGAGAATGAGACAGTTGGAATAGCATCACCAACTCAATGGATGTGAGTTTGAGCAAACTCCAGGAGATGGTAAAGAACAGGGAAGTCTGGCATGCTGCGGTCCATGGGGCTGCAGAGTCAGACACAACTTAGCAACTGAACAATAAGAACAGTAACCACATTACAGATACAAAACCTTTTTGTTCATATGGATGAAATGTAAATACTTTCCTTTGGTCTACTAGGCCAATTTAGAATACATGTTATCCCTGGATCAGGAAAGATTTACTTATTTACACTAATCATTTATTGCAGATAGAGATGGAGATACAATCTAGATATACTAGAAAATTATTAGCCACATAAACGCTGTATTTTGTTCACTATTGTTAACTATAATTAAAAGCAACTTTTTTTAGCAAAATTATTTGTCAGTTATGCTCCATATATACTGCTTTCCTGTTTGTACTGAATAATAAAATATTAAGAATGATAAAATCACTTTTAGAACCTACTTTGATCAAATTTCGTTATATTCTCCTTCTCCATTGGCAAAATGGACTCTGAGCATCTCAAATCCTATTGTTATATAACAAAGGAATAAGACTTTAATCTGTGGCTCAACAAAGATTTTCTGTGACGGGCTAGAGAGTAAAATTTTTGCTTTGTAGACACATATGGTCTCTCACACATTCGCCTTTAACAACTTTTAATAACGAAAAAAATATTCTGAAGTCATAGGCTGCACAAAAACAAACCCCTGAATGAATCTGGCTAATGGGCTATGGTTTTTGCGCTTGAGATGGACCCAGGATTGAGTTCACTTAAGAGACTGAACCCAGCAGTGTGTCCTGGAAAATGCATTTCACGTCCATCAGTTAATACGTCAGAAGTAGGGTGCACAAGCATCTCAGTGTACCCAGGATGGAAGGGTGTCACAGGCCTTGTGCAGAGCTAAATCCAGGGAAGCCTCTGCCCAGCAGGGATGGCTGGTCACCCTAATAAATTCCTCAAATAGGGGAAGTGAAAACCTTATAGGAGGAGGACAAAAGTTTCACGGTTTGACCACCTAATCGAAAAGAAGGGAGAGGTCGCCAGGAGGGAGTTGGTGCCACTGGATCCTTGTAACCAAGTGAACTGGGGTTGGATCCAGCTACTGCATCCCATGGCTGGTGAAGCCATGCATTTTTCATGCTGAGGAAAACTTGGGGAAAGAAGATGCAGAGAAGTCACAAAGTAAGAGGTGTCAAGAGGAACCAAATAGGCCAGATTAACTCTGGAATACAACACACAGATATTTACTCAGAAAAGCAGCTTGAGGTTTCCATTTAAACTTGTCAACAAACCAGAAATGCTGTGTGTGCTCACCTCTGTCCCCAGGTGCTACTCATTTCATTTTGTTCTTTGGTGTTTTATTTTGTTTTCCCTCCCTCTTTAAAGTAATTGGCACCATGTCAGAAAGAGTCCATTCCGTGTTCCTCCTGCTGAGGCGATGAAGCAGATGGCATCAGACGCTAATGCAGCAGGGAAATACAGATCACACTCAGCGTCGTCTTTGCGAGCTTGAGAAAGATCCCTTTAAAAGCAGGTTGGGTTCAGAGAGAAGAAGGGTGAACACAGGATGCCAATGATACACAAAGAGAGATGTTAGGAACATATAATGCCCCACTCTTAAGGAGATGACTATTTCAAGGCTGACTTATGTTTCATTAATATATAATAATTTCAGTGCAATTATGTAATAAGATCAATAGATTCAGAAAGATCACCATCCAAAACAGCACTAAGTAGCAGGACAGAAGTCTCACCTAATATGAGAGCAGCAAACGTCTTACCATAGGAACAATCAGAAGAGTTAGCAAGTCGGATTAGTAATCTAAGTAAAATGGAGCTACGAGGGAAAAGGGGGGCTTGCGTGAATCTCAGAAATGACATTCCTGTATTTCCCTGTATGCATTCTGTTCCTTAGGAAGTGTTAAACATCTCACATGTTCTCATTTATTTACACAATCCTCTCAAGAGGTCTATGGGAAAGAAATGTTGACACCCGTTTCATAGGCAGCAGGATTCAGTTATTTCCCCAAAGCCAGGTCTTAAAAAAGTGCTGATACTGGGAGCATCATCTGTTTCCCTGAACTCCAAAACAATCCAAATTTGAAGAGGAAAGAAAAGCAATGAACACACAGGTCAGTTATTAGTCTGGGAAATAGTGGGTTGGCCAAAAGTTTCATTTACAGAAAAACCCCAGTGAAATTTTTGGCCAACCCAATGTATTAAGAGACTTTATATTCAACATTAGAATTATTATTGCAAATAGGATGAGGGACCGTAGGATAAAAAATATCACTTAGGGCAGAACTCTGAGGGTGGGATTAAAATGTGACTGTATCTAGGTAAAATTCCTTTAAAAATTAAGGTGGAAAAGCTAGCAAGTTTGGTTTTGTTTTTTAAACCTCACCAAACTAGGGTACAATATACACCTGGAGCAGGAAAATGAGGGAGAACAGTTCGGAGGAAACAGCATCAGCAAGGTCATGCCACAGCTCAGGGGCTTCTGCTCTCCGTTCAGCACCTGATCTGCCGACTCTGTTCCCCCAGATGCCAGACAGGGCTCCGAGCACAAAGCCTCAGGCAACAGCCCGGGAAAGCGGCCAGAAGCCAGCCCTGAAGGGCCAGTTACTCTGCAAGAACCCTAGGGGCCTGCCTTAGCTTGAGAGCTCTTGAAGAAACCAGTAGTTTCCTGCGAAACAAAGTATNGGGCCAGTTCTTAACTATCCACTGTTCTAAAATGAAAAGTCAAATGTAAAAACGGTAAATTTATAGGGCCACTGCTTTTGGTTTGGTATAGTGTTTACATATCGTTTTCACACAATTCAGCCTGTTGAAATGTAGCTGCTGATTTCCTATTATAAAAATATAAAGAAAATTAGCACATTTACATTTATTCCCAGTCTTTGCTGAAGCTGGGTGTTTGTCAGATTGTACTAGATATAATATTCTACAAATTTAAGCATTAAAAGCAAGAACATCCTCTCCTGTGGTCTATCTTCCTAACCATCAATCAAGACACCCTATAATACTATAAAAATACCTGTACTATATATAAACAAGTAAATACAAAGACTGAGCAACTCCCAAGAAAAGTACACCAGGTGTGTCTAATTATTTTATAAACTGATTAGGAAAGAAGTTGAATCCCACTGTTTCTTGTGTTTTTCTGGAGCCATAGTTTGCTCATCACACTGGAATCCACTGCTTTAACTCAGCACCCTGAAATGGACTCCCTGAAATTTCTGTTTTTCACTTCCTCCCATGTGAGGGAAATAGACATGATTTTATTAGCTACAAAGAACCAGAAGCTTACAAACAGCGTGTCCTCTAAAACTGGACAAGTATGTGCTACTGAGTCTGAAGACAGATGGGTAGATGCATGCAAGAGTCATCATCACGTGAGCCGTCTAGGGGGAAGAGGGCTGGGTCCTCCCGGTGGCGGAGCTGCCTGCCCACAGCCCCTCTCTGCTGCCTCAGTGCCCTGTGCTCCCCCCAGTCCTCACCTGCCTCTCCTTGCCCAAGAGCTTTCTGAGGCCTCTGGATCCCGCCCAGCTACCTACTTGATAGGCTGTAGCAAGAATTCTTAATGCTAACTCCAGGAACAGCCCTCAAAACAAAGGCTCCCAGGAGCTTCAGTCCACATCTCCCAGCTCCCTCACCCATCTCGTGTGTCTGTTTTACACAGAACCCCATAACTCCCCTGGCAGGATGGAGCTTTAGCTTCCCCTAGTGGTCCCTGGTAGCTCAGAGGGTAAAGAATCTGCCTGCAGTGCAGGAGATCCCGGTTCGATTCCCAGGTTGGGAAGATCCCCTGGCGAAGGGATAGGCTACCCACTCCAGCGTTCTTGCCTAGAGAATCCCATGGACAGAGGAGCCTGGTGGGCTACAGTCCATGGGGTTGCAAAGAGTCAGATGCGACGGAGCACAGCGCAGTGGTCCTTGTTGATAAACCCCCACTCCATGGCTGCCTTCCCTCCCATTCCTGATCTCACTTCTTTGCTTCCTGACGGGATCTTTCACCTCCCATATCCCGAAGCTATTACACCCATCTTACAGATAAGGAAACTGAAAACATCAGATTGTAAACAACCATCCATGAACACAGATCTTCCTGGTTATGTCGTCACTGGACACTTTATCTTTTAATTTTTTTCGCAGTTTACTCCTAACAAGCAATAGGACACAGAGAGAAGCGGTATTAATAATTGTGCTTATTCTGTGCCAGGCACAAGTACCACTGCATTTAATCTTCACAATAACTCTATGAGGTCAGTACCATTAGTAAACATTTCTGTGTAAGAAAAAGCAAGGACATGAAAAAGGTAGGTAATTTAGGGTGGTGGTATCAGGACTTGAACCAGCCCCTCTGACTCAGAGTACAAGGTTTTACAGCCTCTACTCTGCTACTTCCCAGGAGAGCAGGGCTTCAATACTCGTTTTTCAGGCAAGATCATCAGTTAGTATTTTTGTTCTGCTTCTACCCGATAGCACACNTAAACATTTCTGTGTAAGAAAAAGCAAGGACATGAAAAAGGTAGGTAATTTAGGGTGGTGGTATCAGGACTTGAACCAGCCCCTCTGACTCAGAGTACAAGGTTTTACAGCCTCTACTCTGCCACTTCCCAGGAGAGCAGGGCTTCAATACTCGTTTTTCAGGCAAGATCATCAGTTAGTATTTTTGTTCTGCTTCTACCCGATAGCACACAGCAGAAGCATGGCAGGGACATTTTCTCAATGAGTTTTGTCTGATGTTGATATCAAAATAATTATAGACTCATCTCTTCCTGCGCTAATTGCTCCACACAATATCATAACAAATCATATGATCTAGATAGTGTTACCTCTATGTAACTTAAACCTCAGTTTCTTTATCTGTTCACAGTCACACAAATAATAAGTGGCAGCACCTAGATTTAACTTTCAGTTTGCCTGAGCCTAGCACCAGCACAACTTCCATGATTCCTTACCCTTTCAGCAGCCCACCCACTTACTGATGTCAGAAAAGGCACATCACAGGACTGGCTTCAGGGGAGTTTCATTTTTAAGTGAGCCCGATGGAACTTCTTGGCATTTGTTGCTGTCTTGTTACCTCCACTTGTGAGGACCTCAACGACCTCATCTCACCCTCTTTGTAAATTCCAATTTACCATCAAGGCTGCCTCCAAAAGTGAGGGTCCTTTCATCCCCCACCAGGTTGCTGAGACAGCGGTGCTGAAGAGGAGGGGTATTTGCACAGCCAACAGTTTCATTTGCCCACAACATCTTCCTTTCACTCCAAGAAACCCCAGGGGTGAATGGGATTTTACATATTGGTTGGTTTGTTATGTTTTGAGTGTTATTTAAGTTTTAAAAGCAGAATGACATGATGGCACCTGTCTAACCAAAAACCTGGGAGGCTCCTGAGAGTCATAATTAGATCTTGTTTGTTTGTTCGTTTGTTTTTTCTCCCAGTAGACCCTTCTTCACTATCCCTCTTTTCTACCGTGGCAACCAGTTTGTCTCTCAGTCTTTCTCAATTTCTCTAATTCCTCTCTTTCTCCTTTTTCTCTCTCATATGATATACACACAAACACATAAACACCTCCAGCCCATATACACATTTAAAAAATTTGATCTTAGAAGATTAAATTTCATTAAACTCACTCACAGCAAAGTATTAAAATCAAAAGCTTTATCTCCATTGAGCTATTTGCATTTCGAGCCTCAGCTGCACCTTGCAGAATTAAAAGTTTATCCCACTTAAAGGAATTTCATACATCAATAAGCAGCTATTACAGGGAAGAAGGTATTTAAAAAAAAAAATCCTACACAAATACACCCCAGCCTGGCTAATGAAGGAAGAAGGTTTGAGGGACACTGCTAGGCATATCTTAATAGGCATTGGCTGCAGTAATTATTACCTGATGGCTTGTGTTTTAAATATGCACCACTTGGGACCCGCTCTGAAATTCAGAAGGGTACCACCAACACTGCCACAAGCAGAAGCCCCACAGTAACCATATCCCTTTCACTTTCTAAACACATTTATCAAAACCTGGCAAGACATCGCCCCCAACTGAATAAACAAAACTGAGATCAGTGTCTTTACCTCAGGGGTGTTCTGTCTCTGCCAGCAAGAAAATGTCATGCCTGACACCATTTATTCGCAGCACTGATAACCCAGCAACTTCATTCAGCATCTCCGTGGCTCCTGAGGAAATATTCTTTGATATGGGACCTTGCTGGCAGCTCTCTCTCTTTTTTTGGGGGGGAGGCAGGGGGGTGGTATGGGTGGGGTCAGGGAACACACAGGCATCTTGAGAGCCCAGGCCTGTTTATCTCTCCTTCCCTGTCCTTGGAGAGCTCCTCTCTGTAGGTTTGACTGACAGTTTTCTGAGGGTCCAGGAAAATTGCAAGCCAGCCCCTGTTGTGATGATTTTTTTTTTTTTAATGCAGGAAAATTTGCTGCTATAATTGCCTCAGGGAGAAGAAAATCTCCAAATGGAAAAGAGGCAACGCTTTCATTCGCGACAATTCTTCTGAGAAGCTTAAACATAATCTCCTCACTGAGACTTTCATTAGATTTTTACCTGGCTCATCCCCACAGAAGCCGAAAACTCCACTGAGATGTCACGTCTCCTGGGAAGGCTCCCTGACCCCCCTGTCTTTGGTAGGATGCTCTCCCCAACGGTCTTGAACTCCCCTTCATTGTTGTTCTTATCTCCCTGGGTTTGAATTTTCTGATTCTCTGCCCCACTGGATTGGGGTCTTAGGGGCAAGCCTGTGTCCGAGTACCATATACCTGTAGCTTTATTATCTAAGTCAGTTCATCTAAGCTAGACATTTTATTTAAAGGAAAAAAGAAAAAGGACATTTCTATCTTTCAATAGAATTCCGGGGTTAGAATCCTGGGAGGAGTCAGGTGTGGTTCAGTGAAGGGAGTTCATCCTGCTTTTACTCCGAAAGGCTTTGAAGTCACGTTGTGGATCCATTTGGCAACCTCAACAACGCAGTGTAAAATTCTAATTGCAACAGATTTATTAAACTGGATCCTGACTGGGGACGTTTTTATTCCACTGCAAAGCCCTAGTGCCTTGCAAGCAATACACTACTTCCAAGTATACCTGTGACCCAGAGGCTCAGAAAAGAGAAATTCTATCGAGTGCCCATGCTGGCTCTACTTAATCATCACGTCACTGGCTTTGTAAAATGCAGACATTTCTAGACGTGGGTTGACAATAAGAAGGGAAAAGAAAAACCCACAAAAAGTCCTGGAAACCTTTTCTTTCTTATGGTGAGTATCAGGGAACAGCCGGTCTGATCTTTCTCCCACGCTGAGGCAGGCATGCCATCAGAAGAAGAGAGAGATGTGAACAGACAGGATAACACAAGGCACCTTTCCTCCTAAAGTCTGTGTCGATCATTTCCACTCCAGTTCTCACTCAGCTGCACCCTGTGTGACGTCACTGGGGCCCTGAAGCAACCAGCCAGCAATAGCTGGGTATAAAGCCTAATGTTAGTGCTGGATGAGAACTCCTTACAGGTCGTGGCCCTCGACAGGACGTGGTGATGAACTGGAGACCTGGACACTGACTGGGGGTTAGTAATCACTCAAGAGCAGTGAGGAAAGCTCTAAATGCAGGCAGAGAAAAGAGCCCTGAGGAAGAACTAGGAGTCAGCACTGTTGGCAATGCAAGATTTTCTTGAGGGTTTGAGCCCCGAGGAAGAACTGGGAATCAACACCATTGAGCATGCAAGCTTTTCCTGAGGGTGTGAAGTCAAAGGAAGAATGAATGAAACAATAAATCTGAAAGTCTGTGCCTCCCTGCCTCTGGTCTGCTGAAGGTACCAGAGGGTGACCTTCCTCTGGGCCTCGGATGAACAGAGCTGCTAGAACACGAAAAGTCCACTCTCACTAGCAAATGGAGCCTCCACATACATGACTCAGATTGCTATTTTTTTGGTATTAATATCCACCTTGGAAATGAAGTCTTTTAAATAAATGTATTGCGTATTAAATAATACATACTCCTCATACCAATTATACAAACAATGCAAGATCTTTAAAGATGAAGCGGAAAACATGCCAATGAAAATAATTTATAAGCATTTGAAAACTTTTATAGCTGTAAATATGTCCAGGTGCATTTCCATCTAAAAAAGGCCAATAGAAATATTTAAAATCAAAAACACCACATAACATTGTGATTATACTTCTCAAGCTATTATAAAATTATTAAATTTAATTTCAATTTTCAAAGAAAAAAGTTAAAAACTGAAGGAACCATTGGACATCTTATAAATATTTATGGGGGAAAATAGATATTAATTTGTGACAGTATATAAAATTATATAAAACTGATTAAGAAAATTACAAGTTTTGGTGGATACATTACANGATTATACTTCTCAAGCTATTATAAAATTATTAAATTTAATTTCAATTTTCAAAGAAAAAAGTTAAAAACTGAAGGAACCATTGGACATCTTATAAATATTTATGGGGGAAAATAGATATTAATTTGTGACAGTATATAAAATTATATAAAACTGATTAAGAAAATTACAAGTTTTGGTGGATACATTACATTTTTTAAAAATCACATTTCATATTTAGTATTCAGGTTTCTCTGCTATGACAAATTAAGGAAATTTCCTTCTACCATTAATATCCCTGAATCTTTAATTTCATTAATTATATTTTATTCATAAACACATGAAGTGATGCCAATATAAAAGTCTACTCAAAGACTTAAATTCAATATCCCAAATAATTATTTTTAATATTTACATAATATTTTTAACCCTGGACTGAAAGAAACACAAGCTGGAATCAAGATTGCCNATCAGTCCTGGGTGTTCATTGGAAGGACTGATGTTGAAGCTGAAACTTCAGTACTTTGGCCACCTGATGTGGAGAGCTGACTTATTTGAAAAGACCCTGATGGTGTGAAAGATTGAGGGCAGGAGGAGAAGGGGATGACAGAGGATGAGATATTTGGATGGCGTCACCGACTCAATGGACATGGGATGGACAAACAACAAAGATATTCATAAGTAGGAACAGAGAACAAACTAGAAGTTGACAGAACAGAGGAGCTGAAGGGTAAAATGCCTAAATAGGTAAGGGGGAAAAAGGTGTAAACTTTCAGCTATAAAATAAGCCATAGGGATGTAGAGCATAGGAAATATTATCAATAACATTGTAGCAACTTTGTGTGGTGAAAGATGTTAACAACTTAAGGTGATCATTTTGTGTTGTATAAAATATTGAATCACTATGTTGTATACCTGGTGGAGAAGGAAATGGCAACCCACTCCAGTGTTCTTGCCTGGAGAATCCCAGGGATGGGGGAGCCTGGTGGGCTGCTGTCTATGGGGTCGCACAGAGTCGGACACGACTGAAGCGACTTAGCAGCAGCAGCAGCAGCAGAGCCTTGGAGAAGGCAATGGCACCCCACTCCAGTACTCTTGCCTGGAAAATCCCATGGGTGGAGGAGCCTGGTGGGCTGCAGTCCATGGGGTCACTAAGAGTCTGACATGACTGAGCGAAGTCTCACTTTGACTTTTCAGTTTCATGCATTGGAGAAGGAAATGGCAACCCACTCCAGTGTTCTTGCCTGAAGAATCCCAGGGACTGGGGAGTCTGGTGGGCTGCCGTCTATGGGGTCGCACAGAGTCGGACACGACTGAAGCAACTTAGCAGCATGTCGTATACCTGGAACTAATATAATATTGTAAGTTAATTACTTTAATAAATAATAGCTTAAGAATAGGACAGATAAACCAGACCGAAAGAATGGACTGATGAACACAAATGTTAACATGTAAGCCCTGATATAATCTAATACATATTACAGGTTGATAAGGAGTCTGGGGTCCCCGAGGAGGAGAGAAGGGGTCTGGGGCTTTCAAAGAAGGAATAGGGGCCTGGAATTCTCAAGGAGGAGAAAATGACAAACTTTTTCTCCTACATTCCTTAGTCTTAGTCACATAAAACATTTTTTTTTCTTTAAGCCCAGGAGCTGATGATTACACAAGACAACTAGCTTAAACCCTGTACCAATGATTATATAACAACAATGTATCCTGCTTGAGCACGTGTTTCTCCCTCTTGAGAACCTTCTGACTAATCCTGTCATTTTAAAATGTATATGGTGGGAGTGCGTCTGGTAAGACCTTTACAACCTTGATACATTCTTTGGATTTCCTGTGATAAGCAACTAAAAAAAGTACATAACTCCCTTGCTAAGGCTAGTGAGCGGGGGAACTCTCCATCCCCCTCCTGATGTCAGAAGCTTTCTCTGTCCTCTTTTACTTTAATAAAACTCTGCTGCACCAAAACTCTTGAGCGATCAAGCCTGGTCCCTGGTCCCGAAGCTATATCTTCTTCAGAGATCATGAATCCAACATCATCCACCATAAACTATCAATACCATACTTTAACTGAGGTACCTCTGGGCAGAAAGGGGCAGTCAGAGATGGAAAGTGAAAAGGCTTTCATGTTTCATAGTATTTATCTACTTAAAGCATTTATGATAAAAATACATTTATTATGCTGTCTGGCTAGTAATAAAAACAGGATTGGAAACATTAAGAAAACATAGACTAACAGACAAAAGTACAATTATTGAATTAGGTGGATTATGTCATAGTCATGGGGAAAGATGATATTTGTTATTGATGTTGGAGGAGACAGGAGGGGATAGATTTTGGATTTATGTTAGACATTGAGTCGACCAATAGAACCAACAGATGGATTAGTTGTATGAGATAGAAATGTCTTGAATTACACTTATTTTCCAGGAATTAAAATGAGGTGGTTGGAGAGACTATAAAATAAGACTATAGGGACACTGAACAGGACTAATTTGACGAAAACGATAGTCTACCATTTCTGTAACTGCTACATTTGAGGTGCCTCTTTATTCATGCCAGGGGAGGCATCAAAGGGGCAAAAATTCCAGCAGAGGGTCTGTTCAGGTGTCAAGAAAATAAGAAAGTCTGCATTTTGAAAGGCCCTTACCTTTATAATCTACTGAGTACATCATAAGCTGTTATCACTTGGGCCAAGAAATTTTATCACTGTTATCACTTCATTATTGGCTAGTGTCAATAAAACGAGCATTTCCTGTCTTGTACTGGGAATGTGTGTGTGTGTGTGAGAGAGAGAGAGAGAGAGATTAGCCATCTAGAAATTTCATTAGCTTAACCCTAGAAACCATCTGGTTATAAAAAATAATGTATAGTAATATTGTTTTAACCAAAGAATGACTACAAGAATGGCCAAACACTCTAAGAAAAAAAAAAAAAATTGAAATAAAAGCCAACAATTGTGATACATCCATTACTTATATATGTGAAGAGTTTACTCACTCTAACATTAGTTTTTGTTTGTTTTCCACTTTCTGTATGACCACCCACAGCACTGGTTCCAATGAATGATCTGTAGACCAGCAGCATTTATTCACCTGGGAATTTATTCGAAATGCAAATCTTAAACCTCATCCCTGACTCAGTGAATCAGAAATCTGGGAGTGGGGCCCTGCAATGTTCTAACAAGCCCTCCACATGAGGCTGATGCACCTTCCCTTAAGTTTGAGAATTACTGGTTTGGACAAAATGTTCCCACCTCTGTACTTTGTTTACATAGAGCTCTGAGAGTTTTTGTCCACAGTTTGATGATAAAGTCACAGAAGTTGGATTATTTAGTGAGGGAGTAAAAGCCAAGAAACTATTTCATTTACGTTCAGGCAGAAGTTAACTTACATTCTGGACATGAATTTTGATCGGCACAGACTCTGACCTTTTGGAAGTGTGAAAGTTCCTAGCACAAATACTTCTAATCTGGTACAAATTTTTGACCTCACCATTGACAGAAGGTTGGCATTTCTGATACGCAGGGACAAGACTATCTGACCATTTTGCGTTATGATGATTGTTGTGATTGGCAGACCTTGGGCTCTCTCTTGAGGAGATGTGGCACCTGGCACCCTTAAAGCATATCAAGAACCTTCGTCCTGTCCTCTAAGCCTGGGTGTGACAGATTTATCCATCTGGTGATACCCTGAGATTCTGTTGTTTCAATGGTTCCGTGGACAACTACCAGCTTCCTGCGATGACAGCGTATAGGTTGGCAGCTGCCATTCCAGTGTCCTTAGCTTGCACTGATACTGCTTTGACAGCCAAGACCTTTGCTTGAGCAGCAATGTGAGTTGATTTCAACTCAGCAAGGAGATGACTTTGGAATCCTTCCGGTAGACTGCATGCCTCATGCCAGGCTGCTGGGAGAGTAAGACAGGCGGGAGGCAGTGCAGGCAACACTACCTTTCTCATTTGTGAAATCCAAATAGGCTAAAAGGTAATGTATTTATCTAACCTATACCACTTTTTTCCATAAAATTATATGCATTTAATATTTTTTAATGGGCTAGGCGGTATAAGTTAGATAAACATGTAAATAATCATCTCTTCTTTAGCCAGGCACATGACAAGGCATGAGAGGAAGTGATAGAAAAATAAGATTCATTCTTGGGTGCTTACAATCTATTTGGCAAAAAAGAGATATGTAAATTTGGGGCTTCCCTAGTAGCTCAGATGGTAAGCAATCTGCCTGCAATCCAGGAGGCCCGGGTTCGATCACTGGCTGGGGAAGATCCCTTGGAGAAGAGAACGGCTACCCACTCCAGTATTCTTGCCTGGAGAATTCCATGGAGAGAGGAGCCTGGAGTGCTACAGTCCACAGGTCACAAAGAGTTGGACACGACTGAGTGACTAAACTGAGCTGAACGGTATACAAAACAACAAGGACCTACTTGGAGCTATATTCAATATCTTGTAAAAACAAAATGTATAATGGAAAAGAATCTGAAAAAAAATTCATATATATATATGCAACATATGTATATAAACAGAATCACTTTGCTGAATGCCTGAAACTGACAATGTAAATCAACTGTACTTCAATTATAAATTATATGAACTCTTCATAACAAAGGAAACAATTATCACAACTGTCAGCATTTTACTAATAGCTAAGCAGAAATGTAAACAGTAGGGTAAATAGGGGCTTAGGAAACCATGTGGTTTGATAAATTTACCAACACAAAAATAGTGTTTGGGACATGAATGAACACGGTGGAGGAAAGCAAAGGAAAGAAATGCGAAGCAAGTTACTCCATCACCTCTTGAACTCAACGCACAAGAATTGCCTAGGAAGACTGTACAGCCCCCGCTGCCCAGGTCATACCCCACATGAATGAAATAGTATTTCTAGTGCCAGAAGCCAGGGATCAGTGGTCTCACATGCAGCTACATTTGAGAACACTGCACACAGCTAAGTGTATCTTTTGCTCTACCCAGAGATCTGGAGAAGGCAATGGCAACCCACTCCAGTACTCTCGCCTGGGAAATCCCATGGACAGAGGAGCCTGGTAGGCTGCAGTCCATGGGGTCACTAAGTTGGACATGACTGAAGCGACTTAGCAGCAGCAGCAGCAGCAGCAGAGATTCTGAAATGCACAAAGGTGCAGACCTCAAAACCCATTATTAAAAGCAACAAGTGGGAGGAGAGAAAGTGGAAACAGATACAATATTCTAATGACTGTAGACCTTACCCCTTATGCAGGGTCATTTCTTTTCCTGTTTTATTCAAACATTCTCTCCTTCAAATTTTCAGCAGAATTGCAATTACCATTTCAACCATGACATTAAAGTCCAAACACTTCATTCATTCCTGAACAATTGAAGGTCTTCACCAACCACCTTTCTGTTCTTAATTTCTGTCCATCAGTCATCCCCATATAGATTTTGCTGCCAGCTGTATCTTGCCATAATCCCACCATCACTTTTCATCTCTGCCCTAAATTTTGAATGGCTTCATTATCTCACAAGAGTACCTGAGGTCTCCACAACTGCCTCCTTAATCATGTTGAATAAACATGAATATAGCCCTTAATGTGTGGCAAATATTGTTCTTAGTGCTTCATGATATTAATTTAATCTTCTTGGCCACACTGTGAGTCATTTTTACTATCTCCCATTAAAAAATGAGGAAATGTAGGCAGAGTGATCCAGAATACATTTCCCTGGGTTAAGAAGGTGGTCAGTGGTCAGTGATACTGGCCAAATTAAATGCTGGAAGTCTGGCTCCAGAGATGACGTTCCATGATCCAAGCGCGTCCTCACCCCTCCACTCCTCTCCTCCACCGCAATTCAATTCCTCAGTCACACTTGCCTGCGGGATTATGAGNGCCATCTCATCCTCTGTCGTCCCCTTCTCCTCCTGCCCCCAATCCCTCCCAGCATCAGAGTCTTTTCCAATGAGTCAACTCTTCGCCTGAGGTGGCCAAAGTACTGGAGCTTCAGCTTAAACAAGGCCTATTAAAACCTCCAATGTCTTTGCACCACCTATTACTGTTCCCACTCCATACAGCTCATTATGATGCCTCTCTTGAGATTCATGTCAATGTAGGGCAAAACCGATACAGTATTGTAAAGTAAAAAATGCAATTAAAAATTAAAATTAAAAAAAAAAAAAAAGAAAATCTTCAGTGGATTTTCCTGACCCAGGAATCAAACCCTGGTCTTACATATTTCAAGCAGATTCTTTACCAATTGAGCCAGCAGGGAAGCCCAGGAATACTGGAGTGGGTAGCCTAACCCTTTTCCAGAGGATCTTCCTGATTCAGCAATTGAACTGGGGTCTCCTGCATTGCAGGCAGATTCTTTACCGGCTGAGCCATCAGGGAAGCCCCTTCAAATAAGAAAAACAATAACAACAACAACTCATCTTCCAGCCTGTGAGGGTTTTCTTTCCAATCATCTCACCTCTTACTCTAATGATTAAAACAGTATGAGTTTTTCTATAATTAGACTTCCCCTCTTCCGTTGGTCAAGTCTTTAACTCAATATCCTTTAGCTTTACATTCCTCAAGGCCAAGTTCACTAAAGATGTGCTGTTGCTAAGTCACTTCAGTCATGTCCGACTCTGTGCAACCCCACAGATTGCAGCCCACCAGGCTCCCCCGTCCCTGGGATTCTCCAGGCAAGAGTACTGGAGTGGGGTGCCATTACCTTTATGTACCCTGCTTCAAAAACTTCCCCATGTCGTAAAGACTCTTTCCTCCAAGAAAGTCATTTCTGCCCATTATGCAACAGACATGCAAGTCATGAGGACATGGGGAAGAAATAGCGGAAGAAAGTGAAATGCATCCAATATACATGTTATTTTCATCTGGGGAACTAGAAGTCAGGCGGAATCCCTCTCCTTTCCCCATAACTCTCTTTATCTTCTAATTTATTATGCTCAGGCCCAGCTGCTTAAGTTGTGCTGACTCTGCAACCCCTTGGACAGTAGCCCGTCTCACTCCTCTGTCCCTGGGATTTTCCAGGCAAGAATACTGGAGTGGGTTGCCCTTTCCTACCTCGGGAATCTTCCTGACCCAGGGATCAAATCCTCATTTCCTGTGTCTCCTGCCTTGGCATGCAGGTTCTTTACCACTGAGCCACGTGGGAAGGCCCTAATTAATTCTAGGATTATTTAATTTGCATAATAGTTAAATAATGAACAAATGTGCTGGTTCCACGTATGTATTTAAATCACCTGCTTCTGATGATAGACGTCCAAGGTACCAACGCAGTGACTGAGGAGATTTCCTTTCTTAATGTTTTCAGCCATTCTGAATAAGAGTTTATAACAGCAAGAATATATCCTCACTCAGTTATTTTAAAAAATCCCTCCAGAATTTATCAGCGAAATTTCAAACAAAGAGAAATTGAGGAAGGGTTAACTAAAAGGCTGTGACAATAACGGCTTATTGTTGACACAATAAATAGTAGCTTCACCATGCGGCTTCTAGACACAATTAGAAATAAAAAAAAAAAAAGTAGTGGAATGTGAGTTTCAAAATATTATCTTTATTGCTGATGAGTAGAAGTTTTTGGTTGACTGTTACAGTTGCATTCTAAGTGCCTTGCTCCTTGGATCACCCACTCAGTGAAGAACATATTGCAACCACATAAAATACCTCAAAACTATGAGCAAAATAAAACGGCTGTTTTAAGTTACTATGTTTGATTACACGGTAAAGAGAACAGGTAGAAGTCCTAACCAATGACAGAAGACTTAAGAATGATATAAAGAGAGGAGAATGGCAGAAATAAACCAGGTGGAATAGGACAGGTAGTGGAGAAAGACGATCCGTTGGGTTTGGTTCACAAAACCTCAACTCCATGCATCTAAATGCATTTCATTTCTGCTTCTAACTTATTTCTCTGACAAATATATTTTTTTCCAGTCATACATATTTATGTGCAAAGTGATCAGTGTCATAGAGATCAAGGTACTTCTGCCCACATGCCAAAATCTCTTGCTATTCTTTATGCTTTGAAGAAGATTCCTGTCATTACAAAAACGAAGACAACTAGGCGGAGATGATTCACAGGACAGTCCAGGGTCTGGCATATCTGTACAGAGGAGACTCTCTAATGCCCAACACTTAACCGCTTCCCTCAGGTTAGATAATTCCCACAACTGTTGTCAAAAGACCTGTTGATTCAGTACAGTCAAAACCATAAAGAATTCCTTTGCTAACCAATCAAACTCAGAAATTCAATTTTTCAAAAAACACATGGGAAAAAGCATAACCGTCTGCATTTTCTTCTCGACTTCCTATGTATCTACCTGGCTTCCCATCTTGATGGCCTTAGACTTGCATCCTCGTACCCAAGGGAAGATGTCAGCTCTCTCTAGCTCCATATCAAGTAAAAGGGAAGGGCAGTTTAATATCCTTGCTTTCCAATCATCCAATTAATGAAACAAAACAAAAACCTTACCTACTTCCTAACTATTGAATCCATTTTCCCTATCCTTACCATTCAGAGCTTCCTCTCGGCCCTCATCATCTTTCCACAGCTTTATCTAAGTGTCTTTTCAAAGCTTCTGTTCTCAAACTATGAATGGCCATTCTCTCTGCTACCACCTTCTAAAATACAAATACGACCATTTCAGTACCCTACTTGCTCAGTTCAGTTCAGTCGCCCAGTCATGTCCGACCCTTTGCGACCGCAAGGACTGCAGCACGCCAGGCCTCTCTGTCCAACACCAGCTCTTGGAGTTTACCCAAACTCATGTCCGTTGAATTGCTGATGCCCTCCAACCATCTCATCCTCTGTCATCCCCTTCTCCTCCCTCCTTCAATCTTTCCAAATCAGGGTCTTTTCAAATGAGTCAACTCTTCGCATCAGGTGGCCAAAGTATTGGAGCTTCAGCTTCAACATCAGTCCTTCCAATGAATATTCAGGACTGATTTCCCTTAGGATGGACTGGCTGGATCTCCTTGCAGGCCAAGGGATGCTTTTACCTTAGCACTAGTAATAGCATATACATGTACTTAATGTTCAAGATACACTGGACAGTTTAGAATTGTCCAAATAAAGTTCCAAGCCCTCTACACCCCAAACAGAAGTCCCCCACCTGCCTCCCATTATCATTTACCTTGAAACCTTACTTCCCCCCAGGGAGGAGACATTCTCTATATTCTCCCTGACATTTTAAGACAGATTCAGTTGCACTTCTATGAGTTGCACCCCATTAGTGAATCACAAATTAGTGAAGAGTAAGATAGGATAGGATAGAAAATATAGTTTATCATATATAGTAAAGATAATACTGCTCTAATAAATTCTTCTAACAGAAGAATGTGTGTGTGTGTGAGTGTGTGTGTGTGTGTGTATGTGTGCATTCACTATGTTACACACTGGAAAATAACATACAAAGGATTTCTTGCTGAGGGCTACGGTTAAAAACAAATTGAAAATGATTGTATTAAACTATAAAACAGAGTGACTCCAGGGACTAATTTTATAGTAATTAAAAGTAAACTGTATCATCTGTGTATGAGTATCTGCTTAGAATCAGGTTCTAGCCTTTCTGGTATAAATATAATTGTTAATATTTTGACCATCACCCTGCAAAATAACTACTGTCATCCCCCCTTTACATTTATACTTACTTCTGGCTCACAGATTTAGCTCCATTGATTTGGATGTATACCATTCATTGTACCTATTGTTGACATACACGTTAGTACTTTATTTCCAGTCACATACATCATATGCAAATCATTTGACTTGTTAAAGGCCAAAGGATGATTCCATGGAGTAGAAGCAACACTGAAAGTTACACCAAGCTTATTTGACCCTCAGATATATACTCTTTCTACTACCATATATTACACCCACGAGGGGCATCCTTTGTGGCTCAGATAGTAAAGAATCTGCCCATGATCCAGAGACCTGAGTTCAATCCCTGGGTCAGGAAGAGCCCCTGGAGAAGGCAAAGGCTACCCACTCCAGTATTCTTACTTGGAGAACTCCATGGACCGAGGAGTCTGGGAGGCTACAGTCCAGGAGGTCGCAAAGAGTTGGACAAGACTGAGTGACTAACACAGAATAATAGATGACCCTGTTGAATTCCTAACACCTGACACTTAAGAGCTTTTAAAACTACCATGATACATATGGAATTTTAAGGTAATTTCACTGAGCTCTGATTGAACATGTTGTTATTAAAAGTCTTGTTCCCCAAAAGGTCAATACATAAAAAGACAATAGTACAAATATGTCCAAAAATATGCATTCTGACCCAAATATGAAAAAAATTGTCTTTTTGCAAAGAGGTACATGGAAAAGCACATGGGCATTCAAAACCATTCTAATAAGCATTATTTTTAAAAGCTCTGCCAAATGAGAAAACGAGCCACTGTCTTTCTTCACCATTATAACTAGTTAATACCAAGTAGAGGGAAGTACCTATATATATATTCTTGTTTTATGTGACATTCTTATCTCAAGTGTATCTCTAATTTCAAGTTTATTTTGGCAAAAGAGCTTTCAAAAATATATTGACATTTCAGTTGGTTGTGAATATTTGACTATTTTACCATATTTGGTAATGTCTGTCATTTTCTTGATATTAATTATATCAATCTAACCACTGCTGCAAGAATGGGTTTACTTCAGTTCAGTTGCTCAGTTGTGTCCAACTCTTTGCAAACCCCTCAACCAGAGCATGCCAGGCCTGACTGTCCATCAACCAAGTCCTGGAGTTTACCCAAACTCATGTCCATTGAGTTGGTGATGCCATCAAACCATCTCATTCTCTGTCGTCCCCTTCTCCTTCCTCCTTCAATCTTTCCCAGCATCAGGGGCTTTTCAAGGTGGCCAAAGTATTGGAATTTCAGTTTCAACATCAGTCCTTCCAATGAACACTCATTGGGTTTACTGTTACATTTCAGTTAATATATTAATACATAGGCATGTAAATGCATAAATAGATATGACTAGTAAAATAAAGATGTTCAGTTCAGTCTCTCAGTCATGTCTGACTCTTTGTGACCCCATGGTCTGCAGCTCACCAGGCCTCCCTGTCCATCATCAATTCCCAAAGCTTACTCAAACTCTTGTCCATTGAGTTGATGATGCCATCCAACCATCTTATCCTCTGCCGTCACCTTCTCCTCCTGCCTTCAAACATACCCAACATCAGGGTCTTTTCCATTGAGTTAGTTCTTCACATCAGGTGGCTAAAGTATTGGAGTTTCAGCTTCAGCATCAGTCCTTCTGATGAATATTAAGGACTCATTTCCTTTAGGATGGACTGGTTGGATCTCCTTGCAGTCCAAGGGACTCTCAAGAGTCTTCTCCAACACCACAGTTCAAAAGCATCAATACTTCAGTGCTCAGTGTTCTTTATAGTCCAACTCTCTCGTCCATATATGACTATTGGAAAAACCATTGCATTGAATAGATGGATCTTTGTTGGCAAAGTAATGTCTCTGCTTTTTAATATGCTGTCTAGGTTGGTCATAACTTTTCTTCCAAGGAGCAAGCATCTTTTAATTTCATGGCTGCAATCACTATCTGCAGTGATTTTGGAGCTCCCAAATATAAAGTCTCTCATTGTTTCCACTGTTTCCCCATCTTTTTGCTATGAAGTGATGGGACCGGATGCCATGATCTTAGTTTTCTGAATGTTGAATTTTAAGCCAACTTTTGTAGATGAAAAGTTTTCCCCTTCCTGGAATAAAGGCCCAAACATGGAGGTGTCCACTTCGAATTCAGACTAAAGGGAAGAGGGATCAAATTTTACACTCCTGCGAATACAAGTATCAAGATCAAGCTGCCCTGTATGACTTACTGTTGCAGTTCCCTCTATCTCCAGTAGCTACATGATTGTTTTACATAATCATTTATGTATTCAGTTGCCTTAACTCTAAGGTAGAGATGTTAATCTTCTTCCTAAGACTGTTTTGAGGATTAAAGGAAATATGATAATGATTCTAAGAGACTTAGCACATATAAGAATGCAATAATATGTAGTGCTAAAATTTGATGATTTATTAGATAGGGAGAAATTGTTAGGATTTCATTTGCAGAGGAATGTGATGGTGAACTCTAAATTCTTTAAGGTTTAAGAACTATGTTAAGCACATTATCCTCAGAAATTGGCAGAATGTCAGCATACAGAAAGTTTAAGAGTTTTGGAATGAATGAAGATTTGACAAGAATATAATGAAACTGATTACTGCTCCTGAAGACTAAACCATTTGGAGGAAGTAATAACCATCCCCACAATACCAGCTCCTGCTTCCAATTAATTCCATTTCCTTATCAGTAGGTAAAAATTAGATAACCCATTGCACAGAGTAAGGCCAACAAGCTTGATTTCAGTGGAGGAGAGAGTGGTAGTGAAGGGCAGAGGTGAACACAGCATAAAGTATGTTTCCAGACTCGGTACTCACCTCTATTCTCCTCCTCCCCATGTGTCCTGTCCCTAATCCTGTCGTTTTGTTTTCCCCAGGTTTCTAATCCAGGACTCGAAGGAATCAAAAGAGGAAATCAAACACAAATGCTACTACTTGGAGGCAATGCAAGGAAATGAGAACATGTTACTCTGTTGTGTTGCTCGATATATAATGAAGTTCAACACAGTGGGAAGGCATAGTCACTCGGGACCCCCAACAGGGAATTTTGTCTCCAGGAGTATGAGAGAAATTGATGTGCACCTTCAGGCCAGTGTGAGAGATCTCACAAGGTAACGAGAGGTCGGTTTCCTCTGAGATCTAATGTCAGAATATGGTCTTATTTTTCTTGGTATACTTCTGTCACCCAGTTCTCTAAGTTAGCATAGCCTGGAAAAAGAAAAAAACAAAAAAACATGGCACTGATATATGTATCTATTTGCATATACATTGCACAGAAGTATAAAATTAAAACATTCATATGTACAGGTATAATAAATTTCAGTAAACAAAAACGTACAAAGCAAAACGTCGGTAGTTACTCCCACACTTAGAACAAAAACAAGCTAGACACGCCGTAAATTTAGCCCAGAAGAGACGGGATGAAACATTTGCTTATCTGAGGCAAATATTTCCTGGCACTGGAAAGAATTCAGCTAGAATGGCTAACAAATAGGTGGGAGCCCCACAGATACAGAGGGAATGAGCCTGCTTCTGAAGCTTTTCCTCTATGCAGCATTTCGTGGGCACTCACAAAGTCCTTGGCAAGAATATCAAGAAAGGATATCCTTACTAGAGTAAGGAAAACAATAGGCACTACAGGAGATGCAAGAAACGTCAACCCGGACCCTTTTGCGCCATTTTCACTGTGAAATAAAAGCCTTAATGTGAAGGGAAAGGCATTAACAATTTGGTCTAATGCAAACATTGCAGGGAAGGAAAGGAAACTGACAGTATAGAAAAAGGCCAGGAATGCTGACTGCTCCAGGAATCTGGAAACGGGGCAGGAACTCTGAGAAACCTGCATGCCAAAGACAGGCCCCATGACTCAGCAGTAAAGAATCTGCCTACAAAGCAGGAGATGTGGCAGGAGCCCTGGGGTTCATTCCCTGAGTCAGGAAGATCCCCTGGAGAAGGAAACCTCAGCCACTCCTGTATCCCTGCCTAGGAAACCTTGCCAGAGGAGCCTGGAGGGCTACAATCCATGGGATCACAAAAGAGTCAGACATGATTTAGCAACTACACAACAAGTCCCCAGTACCAGGTTAGTAAATATCAGGTAAAACTGAAATAATGCTGGAAGACTTGTAAGAATATACGAACATACCCTCTCTAAGGTCAAGCACAGAGACAAGACCTAAAGCAGAGGATGAAGTAGCCACTGAGTAAAATCCTCTGACAAACCTGCTCCCATAATAAGCATAAATGATCCTAGAGGAATTTGAAGCCAAGGGTGTATTGAGCTTATTCATAACAATCAATTCAGTTCAGTTCAGTTGCTCAGTTGTGTCCATCCGACTCTTGGCAACCCCATGAGTCGCCAAGTCACTGCAGCATGCCAGGCTTTCCTGTCCATCACCAACTCCTGGAGCTTACTTAAACTCATGTCCATCGAGTCAGTGATGCCATCCAACCATCTCATCCTCTGTCATCCCCTTCTCCTCCCACCTTGAGTCTTTCCCAGCATCAGAGTCTTTTCTAGTGAGTCAGTTCTTCCCATCAGGTAGCCAAAGTATTGGAGTTTCAGCTTCATCATCAGTCTTTCCAATGAATATTCAGGACTGATTTCCTTTAGGATGGACTGGTTGGATCTTCTTGCAATCCAAGGGACTCTAAGAGTCTTCTCCAACACCACAGTTCAAAAGCATCAATTCTTCTGCGCTCAGCTTTCTTTATAGTCCAACTCTCATATATATAACTACTGGGAAAATCACAGCTTTGAATAGACAGATCTTTGTTGGCAAAAGTAATCAACCTTAAACCCAGCACAATTCTAGACTAGATAAATCCCATGGACGGAAGAGCCTGGCGGGCTACAGATGGTGGGGTCACATAGTTGGACACATTTTAGCGACTAAACTACCACCAGCCCAAATCTTGAAACTAAAAGTCACGTAGTAGAAAAGGCAAGCTCATTTCTAGTAATAAGAAACTATCTACCTCACTCTTTTTTTCCTCTAAATTCACTGAAGGATATTACATATAATTATATATTTTAAATATATGACAGTGATTTGATATACATATACATTACAAAAGTATTAACTTTACATTACTCTAGCCATCTACACAATATAACCCAATTTCAACACCAACAATAAAATTAATCAATCAGAAAGCATGAAAAAAATGCACTGGGGCTGGTGTACGGGGATGATCCAGAGAGATGATATGGGGTGGTAGGTGGGAGGGGGGTTCAGGATTGGGAACTCATGTACACCCGTGGTGGATTCATGTCAATGTACGGCAAAACAGATACAGTAATGTAAAGTAAAATAAAGTAAAAATAAAAATTTAAAAAAAAATGCATTGCCAATAGACAAATCAACATGGTTGGATTCAAATACAGCACAGATATTGAAACAAATCACAGAGTATTGAAAATAACTGCAAAATAAATTCTCTAAACAAGAAAATGAAAATATGTAAGCCACCTGAGAACTTTCAATAGAAATATAGAAACTATAAGGAAGAATCAAATTAAATTCTGAGAGCAGGGCAGGAGCACAGTAATGGATAAAGAATGCATTTAAAGATTTCATCAGTAATCTTGATACAGTTGAGAAAAGTATCGGCAGACTGGAGGATAGGTCAATATAAATTTCCCAAACTGAAACACAAAGAAAGGGGGTTGCAGGGGAAAAACAGGGCATTCAAAAGATGTCGGACAATATCAAAGGTTCTAATATAACATGGATACAATCTGAATTCCCAAAGCAAGAGAAAAAGAAGGCAGACTAAATATTTATGGATTTAATGGTTGAGAATTTTCCAAAATTAATGACAGATAAGCAACAGATTCAAGCAACACCAAGCAAGATAAATACCAAGAAAAACAATCACCTAGTAATCCCATATTCAAACTGCTGAAAATGCTTAAGGGCAGAAAGGAAAAAGAAAACACATGCACACAAATACTCTTTCACACACTTTACATACAGAGTGGGTGAAGATTCAGACCCTTCAATAGAAACCAAGGAAGCCAAAGGCAATAAGGCGACATTTCACAGTGAGGAAAGAAGAAGAAAAAGTAAAACTAAGTTCACAAATTTATAACTTTACATATATATATATATAATTTAAATGAAGAAACAATTTTTTCAGATAAACAGCACATTTGTGGTCATCAACTTAAACTATAAGAAACACTGAAGTGGTAAAAGGAATTCTGTAGGCAAAAGGAATATGGGGCCAAGCATAAACTTGGATGTACACAAAGACATGAAAAGCTCTAGCAGGAAGCTAACTAGAAATATTAAGACTATAGTTTTCTTTCATCAACATCTCCCCCAGGCACATCAGTGCAAAAATTCCTCAAAGTGTTAGCATATCAAATCCAACAATATCTAAAAAGGATAATATGTCACAATGGAGTGGGATTTATTCATAAGGTGATCTAGTATGCAAAAATTTGTGTTCCTACATGTCTGATAAAACCCAAAGACATTTACAGCAGAAATAATGAACCTCAAAGAATCTTTGAGGTCCTCCAGCTGAACGGGTAAACAGGAATCAGTCATACTATGGACTGCTATTCAGGAAATAAAGGAACAAATCATTGGTCTATGTGATATGTCTGAATCCCAAATACATTTTGTTAAATGAAAGACTGAAAAATGTATATGGTCTTATTTATATGACATTCCAGAAGACAAAATTATATGAACAGAGTGCAGACTAGTGATGGCCAGGTATTGGCCGTGTGGGATTGGGTTGATTACAAAAGGGCAGAAGGACATTTCCTTGGATTCCAAAGTTTTCTGTCTTTAACTGGTGAATATACAAATCTATGAATCTGTCAAAATGCATGGAATTAATGCCACAAAATGAATTTTAATTGAATGCAAGCTTTTTTGCTTTTGTTAGCACATAGACCTATGATTGGAAAATCCCTGAACTCCTTCACAGATCTTAGAAACCACAGCCAAAGAATCTCTTTTTCTTTAATTGAGGAGCATATTTAAAGCTAATTCCATGTTCTCATTTGGTCACACTGTCCAGTTATGCATGGTAAAGGATGAGAGTGCTTACAGAGAAATCATTATTTCAGAAAACAGAAGGAATTCAGGGTTAAGACCTATGACTCCTCTAAGCACAAATTTTAACTGGGCCTGCATTTGTGAGTCTTTCCATGCTGGTCATGACTGTGTTTTCTGCTAGAACTGCACTCTGAGTAAATTCTGAGAATAAGTATGACTTCATTTTCTTTGAGTGCTGTACATGATAGTTCAACTGCCAATTATTTTAGACAAATCTCAGGGTAGAGTATATGTGAGTTGATTATCTATGGGAAAATATCATTTTCCTAAAAATAGCACTAGTGTTATTCCCGTTGCTTGTTCTTCTTTAATCTGTATTTATAATGATAAATATGACAATGAAACTACAAAAATGTGTTTACTACATCCACACTGTATACAATTTTTCAAAACAATGAAATCAACTTCCTATATCATAACATGTAGTTTAAAAATCCAAGAGTATTTACTAGTACTGTGCGTGAGGGGAGACAATTAGGTGTTCCATTATAGCCAGTGGTTTTTTGGGGTTTTTTTTGTAAATTTTTACCATTATGATGGTAAGATAATGCTCTTTCATTCTTCATATACAAACAAAAGCAAACATGAAGGTGTAGGGTTATAGTCTGCTTAATTTTAATANGTGCGTGAGGGGAGACAATTAGGTGTTCCATTATAGCCAGTGGTTTTTTGGGGTTTTTTTTTGTAAATTTTTACCGTTATGATGGTAAGATAATGCTCTTTCATTCTTCATATACAAACAAAAGCAAACATGAAGGTGTAGGGTTATAGTCTGCTTAATTTTAATAGACTCATTTATGAACACTATGATTAGAATAATAAAACATGGAAATAAATAAGCATCTTTTTAGAATAAACCCCAGAAATTTAGAAATGCAATTACAAATAGCATAAATATTGATAAGCCTGATGATACTAAATCTAACTGTATGAAAATGGTGTCCATGAGAATGGGACTCTATAAAGTTCTACAATGAATACTTGTTTAAAAAAAAAAAAATCAAGAGGGCTTCCCTGGTGGCTCAGTGGTGAAGAGTCCACCTGCTGGTGCAGGAGACGGGGGTCCCAACCCTGGTCTGGGAGGATCCCCTGTGCTGCAGAACAACAGAGCTCATGTACCACAACTACGGAGCCTGCGCTCTAGGGCCCAGGAACCGCAGCTACTGAGCCTGCGCTCGAGGGCCCAGAAACGGCAGCTACTGAGCCCACGTGCCGCAACTACAGAAGCCCATTTTCCCTAGAGCATGTGCTGGAGCAAGAGAAGCCACGGCAATGAGAAGCCTGCACAAGGTCACTGGAGAGTAGACCCCACTCTCTGCAACTAGAGAAAGGCCCACACAGCAACAAAGACTGAGCACAGCCAAAAATAATCAGATAAATAAATTATTTTAAAAACTCAAGATGAGTGTTCAAACTTTTATACTATACACCTAGTCACATGCACTGATCCATATCATCTGACTTAGTTCAGGCTACTGTAACAAAATATCATAGACTGGGTGGCTTGAACAATAGGAATTTATCATAGTTCTGGCAGGCTAGGAGAGCCAAGATCATGATTTCAGCTGATTCATTTTCCCACTGAGGGCTCTTCCTGGCTTACAGAAAGTCAGTTTCATGCTATATCTTTACAAGGTGGTGAGAGATTCTGGTGTCTCTTCCTGTTCCTGTAAGGACGCTAATATCATCATGGGAGACCTGCCCTCAAGACTTCATCTCAACCTGTTTATAGTACCAAAAATCCTGCCTACAAATACCACCACATCATGGGTTAGCGCTTCAGGATTTGAATTTTAGAGACACAAATATTCAGTCCATAAAGCACCATAAAGTCCTATAAAGGACCATTCATCAAATATATAGTAATTATGCAGATGGCTGGTGTGGTAGTCCAGGTGGAATACCATTACCTACGATAGTAAAACGTGCTACTAATAAGTAAAGGAAGACAACTTACAGACAGAGTTGAGAGTCAAAACTTGCAATGTATCTGCTTGTAGAAACAAACCCTTCAGTGAGACATGAAAGGCAGCCTGCTAGGAGTATTTTAATAGAATAAGGTCCTGGAACATAGATTTTAATAACATTCAACTCACTTCTTAATTAGGTCACATCAATAAAAATATATGCAAATTTATGGGTTTTCAATGAATTTGGCAGGAAAAATCTAATCCNTTGCAATGTATCTGCTTGTAGAAACAAACCCTTCAGTGAGACATGAAAGGCAGCCTGCTAGGAGTATTTTAATAGAATAAGGTCCTGGAACATAGATTTTAATAACATTCAACTCACTTCTTAATTAGGTCACATCAATAAAAATATATGCAAATTTATGGGTTTTCAATGAATTTGGCAGGAAAAATCTAATCCATCATTTGTAGAAGGAACACATTTGTGCACAAATAATTGTGTATTTATCTCAATCCTATTATTATACAGTATTCACACTGCCATAGAAAGACTTTAACTTCAGATAATAATGATGATGATTTTCCTCTATAGAGGTAATTTAAAGGCAAGTGGGAAAGGAGAAATGTAATGGGAGCTTGGGTCATAAAACAGCATCATTATTGCTATCAAGAATCGAAGGGAATTGACCCAAGAGGTTCCTGTTTTAACAATTGTTTTTTTCTTAAACATGAAAGAGACATCTTGGATGAATTTCCTGGATATTTTTGATGTCCACAGGTGAAAAAAAAGTTATAATCAAATGTGTAAACTTATCTTTTTTGATATGTGTGTATCATGAAAGTGAAAGTGTTATTCTCTCAACAGTGTCTGACTCTTTGCAACCCCTTAGACTGTAACCCACCAGGCTCTTCTGTACACAGGATTCTCCAGGCAAGAATACTGTAATGGGTTGCCATTTCCTTCTCCAGGAGATCTTCCCAACCTGGGGTTTGAATCCAGGTCTCCCGTATTGCAGGCAGATTCTTTACCATCTGAGCCAGCAGGGAAAATGTTTTAATGTGTATAATGATAGTCATAAATGTGGTCATATGATCCCTTCTTTACGTCAAATTCTACTCTCAAACTGTTTCTTCCCTCTTGCCTCCTACAGGCAAAGAAAACAATACAGAGTCTCTCAGGCTGATGGAGAAACAGAGTGTCTGCATAGCTAGATCAGAGAGAGCAGGGGAAGAGCTCTTAGAAATTGGGTAGACAATGTCCACACACACACACACACACACACACAGGGAAGGACTTTGGATTTTAAGCATAGCAAAAGTCAATGCATACCTTTCAAAGGAGAGAAATAAGACATTTTACATTTTGAACAGTAATTCTAGTTGCTGAGTGGTTTATGCTTAATAGACAGGAACAAGGATAAGTAGGTAACCAAACAGGGCTGGGGTCAGTGTGGACTCTGAATATGTGATGAGAGCAGTGGAACTTGAAGGTAGCGTACGTAGAACTTGTGAAAGAACTGAATGTCCCACCATTTTGTCTTTATTCACACCGATGATCTGACTCAAATGCTGCTTCTACAGTCTTTGCCTACATAAATCCAATATACTCATTAGTAGCCAGCTCAAACTCCCTTCCCATGCATGATTCTTCAGACTACTCTGTTCTACAGTAATCATATCTTCTCCATAACTCATATGCTTTATTTTCTAGCATGTCCCAAACTGTTTCTAAATCCCAACAGCCAAAGACCAACAAGAACCAATTGAAAGATGAAAAAAGTTAAGATTGCTAACTTGCTGAACAAAACAGAGGTTACCCTCAAAGAAAGCATAAAATATCCCACGAGATAAAAAGAGGACTTCCGTGGTGGCTCAGAGGTTAAAGCAATGCGGGAGACCTGGGTTCAGTTCCTGGGTCGGGAAGTTCCCTTGGAGAAGGAAATGGCAACCCACTCCAGTATTCTTGCCTGGAGAATCCCAAGGACGGAGGAGCCTGGTAGGCTGCAGTTCACCGGGTCACAAAGAGTCAGACACAACTGAGCGACTTCACTTTCACTTTCTTTCAAGGACATAACAGGGTGTTGAAAAGGGGAGAGTTCCAGTAGAATTTAAATGATGCAGTGTTTTGTTTGAAACAAAACAAAGCTGGCTTTATATATAAAGATTTAAACTTATGCTGAGAAGCAGGACTCAGTGTCCTATTTCTTTGGAAACTACTAGTTATGGAAAAGTGGAATTTTGTGTCCAAAAGCCTTTTGTCTTAGACTTTGACTGAAAATCAAAGCTGCTTCTCCATATCAAAGTGACCCAAATAGCTAGGATCTTCCAGACAAAAATGAGATGGTTCCTTTCTCACCAATATGATTTGAAACAGCAAAGTTGATAGCAGTTTATGATTTTAGATGTTTTAAGACTGTATCTCAATAACAAATAAATGCAGTTTCTAGGGATTTACACTGTGTATTACAGAACTCTGGTGTTTGGCAGGAGGTTATTAGTCATCCTTTTCTGACAGTGAGAGGGCTGCTGATTATATTTCTCATAAAATTTTTAGCAAATAATTTTTTTTTAAGTACGTGAAACTAGGACTTCCCAGGGAGGAGGGCATGGCAACCCACTCCAATATTCTTGCCTGGAGAATCCCCATGGACAGAGAAGCCTGGCAGGCTACAGACCATGCGGTCACAAAGAGTTGGACATGAATGAATGACTAAGCACAGCACAGCACAGAGCTCCTCAGGTGGCTCTGGTGATAAAGAATCCTCCAGCCAATGTGGAGAAGCAGATTCAATCCCTGAGTTGGGAAGATCCCCTGGAGCAGGAAATGGCAACCACTCCAGTATTCTTGCCTGGAAGATTCCATGGACAGTGGAGTCTGGCAGGCTACAGTTCATGGGATTACAAAAATTCGGATGTGACTGAGCAGCTGAGAACCAACACACACACATGAACCTAAGAATGAACACACCTAAGGAGGCAAAAGACCTGCACTCCAAAAGCCGCAGGACACTGATGGAATACATTGAAAATGACACAAAGTAACGGAAATATATGTCACGTTCTTGGGCTAGAAGAATCCATTTGACTAAACAACTATACTACCCAAGGCAATCTCAGATTCAGTGCAATCCCTGTCAAATTACCAATGGTCTTTTTCATAGAAGTAGACGAAGGAAAAAAAAAAGTTGCAGGAAACATAGAAGATCTTGAATAGCGAAAGCAATCTTGAGAAAGAAAAATGAAGGTGAAGGAATTAGGCTTCCCGCCTTAAGACTATATTGCAAAACTATAGTCATCAAAAATATCATACGGGCACAAAAGCAGGCATATAGATCAATGGAATTAGACAGAAAATCCAGAGATTAACCACACACCTATGGCCACCTAATCTAAAGGAGGCAAGAATACACAATGAAGAAAAGTCTATCTTCAATAAGTTGTGCTGGGAAACTGGACAGGTCCATGTGAAAGAATGAAGTTAGAACCTTCTCTAACAACAGATAAAAAAAATAAACTCAAAATGGATTAAACATCTAAACGTAAGACCATATATCACAAAACTTCTAAAGGAAAACCTGGGCAGAACACTCTGACATTAAATGACAGCAATATGTTTTTGGATCTGTCTCCTACAGTAACGAAAATAAAAACAAAAATAAAGAAATGAGACATAATTAAACTTAGAAGTTTTTGCACAACAAGGAAACCATAAACAAAATGAAAAGGTAACCTATAATATAGAGAAAATATTTGCAAACAGTGTTACCAACAAATGATTGATTTCTAAAATATGCAAATAGCTCATACAGATAAATATTTTAAAATAAAAATAAAAAATGGGCAAAAGGTCTATAGAGTCATTTCTCCAAAGAAGACATACAAGTGCCAATGGACATGGGAGAAAATGTTCAACATTTCTAATTATTAAAGAAATGCAAATCAAAACTATAATGAAGTATCACCTCACACAGGTCAGAATGGCCATCATTAAAAAGTCTACAAACAATAAAACGCTGGAGATGGTGTGGAGAAAAAGGAACTCCTCCACACCATGGCTGGGCATGTAAATTGGTGTAGCCACTATGGAGAACAGTATAGAGGTTCCTTAAAAAACTAAAAATAGAGTTACCACTTGATTCCAGAGATCCCACTCCTGGCATATACTGAAGAAAACTATAAATTGGAAAGATGCAGGCACTCAAATATTTGTTGCAGCACTATTTAGAGCAGCCAGGATATGCAAGCAAATTAAATGTCCATCAACAGGTAAAGGAGTTGTTTACACACACACACAGTGAAATATTAATCAACCATAGAAAAGAATGAAATATGACATTTGCAGCAACATGGATGGCCTTACAGATTATCATACTAGGTGAAGTAAGCCAGACAATGAAAGACAAATATCATGAATTGCTTTATATGTGGAATCTTAAATGATACAAATCAACTTATTTATAAAACAGAAATATACTAACAGACATAATAAACAAATTTANAGTTGTTTACACACACACACAGTGAAATATTAATCAACCATAGAAAAGAATGAAATATGACATTTGCAGCAACATGGATGGCCTTACAGATTATCATACTAGGTGAAGTAAGCCAGACAATGAAAGACAAATATCATGAATTGCTTTATATGTGGAATCTTAAATGATACAAATCAACTTATTTATAAAACAGAAATATACTAACAGACATAATAAACAAATTTATGGTTTTCAAAGGGGAAAGAAGACAGGAAATAAATTAGGAGTTTGGGATTAACATATATATATATATACACGATATATATTATAAAATAGGTAACCAAGAAGGACCTACTATACAGCAGGGGAAATAGGCTCAGTATATTGCAATAAGCTATAAAGGAAAACAATCTGAAAAATAATAGTTATGTATATGTGTAACTGAATCACTTTGCTATGCATCTGAATCTAACAACATTGTAAACCAGCCATACTTTCATGAACACAATGGGAAAATATGAAATGAGGAAATAAGATCTACACTAAGAAACTGTGTGCGGTCACTGCAGACGTGAACTTGTGATATTTACCAGCTGCTAGTCAGAAGGTGCCGCTGAGCACCTTTAAGAGTGTGTCACCTCTTCCAGATATTCCCTCCCCCAAACATCTTCATGTTAATAGTATTTACACCCGTTAGAACAACTGCTAAATAGAAATTCAAACACGAGTTGCACTGTGGATTTACTAGAACTACATTCTCCAGACATATATTCTTGAGTATACATCAAGTTTAGTTTTCTGGAATTGCTGGTTTAGTTAGTGATTATTGACCTATTACGTATATTAGTTTCATAGAGCTGCTCTTACAAGTTACCATAAACTCTATATCTTAAAACAATGGAAATTTATTGTCTTTCAGGTCAGGAGACCAGAAGTTCAAAACCAGGTTGTCAGCAGGGTCATGCTCCCTTCAGAGTTTCCACAGGGATTCTGCTTTTTCACTCCTCCAGCTTCTGGTGATGAGGCATTCTTTGGCTTGTGGCTGACTCTATCTGCCTCTGTCTGCCTTATCTTTACATTTGTCTCTACATTTTGAACTGAGGTGTTGGAGAAGACTTCAGAATCCCTTGGACAGGAAGGAGATCCAACCAGTCCATCCTAAAGAAAATCCGTCCTGAATATTCATTGGAAGGACTGATGTTGAAGCTGAAACTCCAATACTTTGGCCACCTGATGCAAAGAACTGACTCACTGGAAGAGACTCTGATGCTGGGAAAGATTGAAGGTAAGAGGTGAAGGGGACAACAGAGGTTGAGATGGTTGGATGGCATCACTGACTCAGTGGACATGAGTTTGAGTAAACTCTAGGAGTTAGTGATGGACAGGGAGGCCTGGCGTGCAGTCCATGGGGTCCCAAAGAGTCAGACACGACTGAGTGACTGAACTGCACTGAATCTTATTTATTGTGTATCTGTTTTAAAACTTTAATATAAGTAAACATTTTTGTTTTTGTATTTAGTATCCAAACTCATAATCCAGGATAAACTCTTTCAACATCCTTTAATTAATCTCATTTTTTGACATAAGANCTCTCTTCTCTTGAATGTGTGTTCAATGTTGCATCCTCTGAATCATCTATATACATTTTAGTACTATTCCTAAAAAGGCAAAAGAAAAAAAAAAAGACTTCTCATTGCATCTTCCTGGTTTCTGCTTTTAACACTATTTCTGAGACATTTTCCCTGGATTTCAAAATTAGAAAGGCTATTTTCACCTACAGTCCTCCAGCACCTACTTCTGAAAACTCTCTCATCATGTTCATGTTGCATGTATATTCTCTCATTTAAGGCTTACATTATCCCAAATTTATAAATGGGAAAACAGACTGAGGGGATTTCAGTATCTTGCCTGAGAAAGTACAAAGCTTTCTCTGTGAATCAAGCCCTTGTCTGATACCATAAACCATGAAGGTCAATATGTACACATATTCAAAGAAAACAAATTGCAAGCCATCATCACAGATTTCATTATGAACTTAAAAGTTTTTCTTCTGAAAAGTCTTAATGCATTTTTTTCCAGAACAGCTTTTATTGCAGCCTTTTCCTATGTAGGTAGGTTACTGAAAAATATATACAGGAATGAGTTATTAACAGACCTTGATCACGTGTCACTGACAGAGATGACTGGCAACTTGCTTTATAAAAACTTTTTTGGCAACTTTGGTTTCTAAGCTGCATTATAAGAAACCACAAGGAAACAAAAGTGGGGGGAAAGTAGACCCACTGAGATATATTTATTTTACTAATCCCTGGAACTCCACGTGGCCTAGGACCACAAGAGTTCCTACTGCATTGATGAACACAGATGTTCAGTTATGGCTAAAACTGTTGCTTGTTACTGAAAATTATGGGATATTATGAGCAGTAAAGGAGATCCTCAGCCACAACCACACACTGGCATTGTTTCTGGATAAAGAACTGCTTTTGTTTGAAAATTAAGAATTGCTTAATGGAATAAAGCACTCTTGAAATTCAGTGAGACCGTTGCTTCCAGTTCCTATATCCAAGATGTTGCCAGCGTTTGTTTAATCCTTGGCGGTGTGCTGCTCTAGGATGCTAAACATCAATAATGCTGGTTGTTCCCAAGGATGTGATCAGTCTAATTAGAGAGGCACTGGGATGTAGGTTTTATTAGTTTAAATTGAGTGAATCCAGTTCTTATGGCCAAGCACAGCTTCCTTGGTGAGTATTGGTATTGAACCACAGCAATCATGGCAGAGAAAAAAAAAAAATTCTCTACTCCATGATATTTACCTAGATCACGTGTGTCTAGCATTCTTCATACCCATTACCAATCTCAAAAGCAGAACAGGAGACACTCATCCCTCCAGTCCTATTCAACTGTCTCTCCTCAACTCTTACAGTAGCACATTTATAAAAACATTTACGGTTGTGTTAAGTATTTTGAAACATTTTCAACAATGTGTAAGTGGTGCTCCCTTCACTCAAATTACAGCACTATACACATTTCTAATTCACAGGATAAACTCACTCAAGATACAGAACTGCCATGGGGCCCTAAATTTAAGCTCAAAGGCAAATTAGAAATTTCTCCAGACTATCATATAATATATAATTGTGCATTTTTCAACAAGAAGTTTCCTGTGGTTTAGCAAGCTTTTCCTTAATTTTCAGGTTGCCAGTAATAATCAGAGGTTTCTAATTATATTTGAGGCATTTTCAGGAAATGTTTTTGCCTTTAATCTTGGAATCATTTTCCAAGGTTAGGTCACATGGAATAAACGCTTATAATCATGTAACATTCACTTGGATTCCTTTATTCTCAAAATGTTGTATTTCATCCATCTACATTCTCCTTTTAAAAATTCCACTGTAAAATATTAAACAATATCAATGAATAACTTTATAGACTTTACATCTGATGTCCAAATAAGGGTCTATCAATTTCACTTTCATGAAGAGGTTTTTTAAAAAGTTTTACCATAAACTGAAATCAATGTAGAACTACTTATCAGCATCCTTAGTTAAACTCGTGGTCCCAATCACGAGAGGGAAGCTAATGCATGTTACTGACATGCTTACCTCAGGCTTGTGTTCAGACTTCCCATCCTGGGAGTCAAATAAACATGGCCTCAAAGTGAGAAGTAGTCAGTGTTTGAAACAAGTTCCAGTTCTGACCTAGACATTCTGATCAAAGAAACATTACAAACTGGGGAGACTTCAAAAAGATCTTCAAATGCTTTAAAAAGCAAGCAAACAAACAGAAAAATCCCTTTTCTACAAAAAAAATATTTGTACCTTTCTAGAAGACTATAGATCAGACACCCCAAACTGAGCATGCCCCCTTTCACTGGAACAAGGGACTGCGTCATTTTTCCCTTTGTCAGTAATCACGTACAGAGCACGTCTTATACAAACGCAAGTCATATACAAACAGAATGAATATTAAGGGCTCATCCTGTTTCTTCTAGCAAATGAACTGATCTGTACATTAACCTTATGCCTCTATTCCTAGCCCCAAAGGTTATGTGCTTGTACTCAGGAACAAAGTACCTATAGACTAATTCAGGTCTTGTCATTTCAATAACTGAATTAAGAAGACGATATAGCTAATAGCTACTAAGCCATGCATGAAGCTACAGGATGCAACTTTGCTCCTTGTCTTCAGATTACATCTAATGTAAAGATCTATGTTTGATTTTTCTTTTCATCCTCCTGACAAGACAATTGCCAGTCTACTTTTATTTGCTCTGGCTTTTAAATACTCCCTCCCAATATGGTGCTAAAAGCTCAGTGTAACCTCCTTCCAGTTTCATCGCCATCCAATTATCTTCACCTCGGTTTATACTCACCTCTGAAGCTGGACCTGTTTGCCATTATCCAGTGAAAAGGTTGTCAAATTGTAAACAGCCAGATAATATTTTTAGGCTCTGAGAGCCAAATGGTCTCTTTCACAACTACTCAGCCCCTGCAATTATATCACAAAAGCAGTTGTAGATCGTATGCAAACAAATGAATGTTGCTGTATTCCAATAAAACTTAATTTACGAAAACAGGCAGCCGGCCAAGTTTAACCCACACACTGCAGCTTGCTGACTCCTACTCCAGTGAAACACACTGGACCCCAACAAATCACCAAACTGTCTATGAGAAAATCAAGCATTTGGACACTAATTTCTCCAGATAACCACTGTAATGAAAGATTTCTTGGAATTGGTCTCTTTCTCATCACTCTCTCCAGCTTTTCTTGGAATATTTGAAATCAGGGTAATACTCTTACCATAAAATTAATATCTTTAAGTGACAGAAAAAAATACATAATATAAAGTTCATCTCATTTGTAAACAGAGTTGATGAAAATACATGGCACAATTTTAATTAACAGAAGCAAATCACCTCATTGAATCGTTGACCATTGCTTTCTTTTTCTAGGCAGATGGGAAATATTTGAAGTATATTACTTCAGCGATTAGCTTTCCATTTCCTTGCATCTTCTGAATAGTAGAAATAGCCAAGGTTAATTTCTATTAGCCTAATACCCAAGGGCCCTTTTTCTGTGGGCACTGATCCCTACTCTCAGGTTACTTTGCTGCCCTTTTGCTATTTACTATCTTCCGTGAAGTCACAGGCTGAATATTAGTTAATGCTTACCTTGTCTACTCTGCACTAAAACCAAATTCATTCAGCTGCTAAAAAAGGGAGGACATTTTAGTTGTTTGATTGGCCTGTGCCATCCTTTGTCTTTTACAATCATATTTTCACTCTTAATCAGAAATGTTTCCCATTCTTAACGAATTCTCCAGTGGGCCCTGCAGACCTAGTGTTCCATACAGAGTGCCTTTCTGAGCTACTGACGTTAAATTACATACCCATTCATACATATGTAGCATTACTTGATTAATTGGAAGTAAGACTAATTAAGGATTGTTCTGTTTGTTTTCAAATGAGGGCTTAGAAATACTTTTATTCATTTTTAAAAAAGGAAATTTTCCTAAGAAACTTAGGACTTTTTTGAAAAAAAAAAAATACAGTGCATAGTGCATGCATGCATGCTAAGTCACTTCAGTCGTGTCCAACTCTTTGCAACCCTATGGGCTATAGCTCACCAGGCTCCTCTGTCCATGGGATGCTCCAGGCTAGAATACTGGAGTGGGTTTCTGTGCCCTCCTCCAGGGGATTTTCACAACTGGGGACTGAACCTACCTCTCCCCCATCTCCTGCATTGGCAAGTAGGTTCTTTACCACTAGCACCACCTGGGAAGTCCAAAGGACATAGTAACTATACAAAAGCAAAAGAAGTATATATGAGTTAGGAGAACAACAACAACAACAAAAAAATCAGAATAAACTGGTAGTTTCCAAGGATGGGAAGTTGAAAGAGAATCGGTGAAGACTGTTAAAGGATACAAACTTCCAGTTATTAAATGAGTACGGTTTGGGGCTATAATGTACAACATGGCAACTATAGTTAATAATACTGTAATGCATATTTGAGAGTTGCCAAGAGAATAAATTAAACCCTGATCATACACACAAGAATTGTAATTATGTGAGGTGATGGATGTGTTAACTACTTTATTGTGGTAATCATTTTGCAATATATACATATATAAAATCTCTACATTGTATATATTAAACTTATACAATGGTATGTCAATTACAGCTCAATAAATCTGGGAAATAGATTTTTTAAAAAAACATTACTTTGGAACATTTCCAAAAGTTGAAGAGGGGCACGAGTGACAAATGTGGAGAATAATTAAAACAAAAACACTTAAAAGACACAAGTTCTTTGGGAGATCAATAGTAGAGCTGCAGAAAGTGAAGAAAGTGATAAAGTCAATCCCGGACACCTGAGATTAAGAATCCATAAATAAGAACTGAAAATTTAGGAGAAAAACTTGACCAAGTAAAATTATATTTCATTACTGAAAAGGTTTATTAATCAAGTGATGTGTATTCGTTTTCTTGGAAGAAGCTAGAAAGACATTTACTATTAATAATTAAATCAACCAGTTTTTTTTCTGTTTATTTGTTTTTGTTTTTGTGCCTGATGGCACATCACTACTAGTTGTTAGTTGAAAGGAACCTACCATTGGGATTGCCTATGAGAAGTGCAATTAAGAACCATCAAAGCCATCAAAAGTCCGCATGTGTACCGAATATAAATGGATTACAAAAATTTACAAGGAAATGGTTCCACAGAGGGAGTCTAGTGACACATAACCATCAGAGCTCAGTCTTTAAATGACTTCTAATTTCTACAAGAATTCTAGGATGGAATTAATTCCATGTAAGTTACTGCAAAACATCTATTTTGTGTTATAATTTGGAGATCTGACACCACATATGAGCTTTTATGTATTAAGACATTTAAAACAACTGAATCATTAATTATTGAAAAAGTCATGTTAGCAATTATTAGGACCATCCCAGGGCCCCACTGCAGGGCTCTGGATGGCACAATGCTTACTGTATTAGTTTCTCAGCTGTGTATGACTTCTTGCAGCCCCATGGACTATGGTCCATCAGGCTCCTCTGTGCATGGAATTCTCCAGGCAAGAATACTGGAGTAGGTAGCCACTCCCTTCTCCAGGGGATCTTCCCAACCCAGGTATCAAGCCCGGGTCTCCTACATTGCAGGAAGATTCTTTATCATCTGAGCCCCCAAGGAAGCCCTTAGTCAGGGCTTAAGTCTCACAGCTCCCTTAGGAGAGCTTTGCTAGAATGAAGACCACAAACATGATCCCACGTTCAATGTTCCCCTAACTGAATTCAACTGTAATCAACAACTTCCAGGGAATGGCACATTAGAGGGTCCTTCAAATAACAACTCATCAACTCCTGATATCAAGTGCTTTGTCACTATATTCCCCAGTGGTAAGACTGTAGATTTAACTTTAAAAGAACAAGAAAGGAGAGGGGAAAGTATTGGTTGGCTAGCGCTGCCATATCAAAATATCACAGGCTGGGTGATTTAACAGAGATTTGCTTCTCATGCTTCTGGAGGCTAGAAGTCCAAGATCAAGTGTGGACAGGCCTGGTTCCTCTCGAGGCCTCTCTCCTTGGTTTGCCAGTGGATGTCTTCTCACCATGTCCTCACATGCATCCCCTCTGTGCACTTGTATTCCTGTTGTTTCTTTGTATGTCCTGATATCATCCTACGACAATAGTCAGGTAATCATTAGTTAGTGTTAGTCGCTCAGTCGTGACCAACTCTTTGACTTCATGGACTGTAGTCTGCCAGGCTTCTCTGTCCATGGAATTCTCCAGACAAGAATACTGGAATTGGTTGCCATTTCCTTCTCCAGGGTATCTTCCTGACCCAGGGCTCAAACCCAGGCCTCCTGCATTGAAGGCAGATTCTTTACAGTTTGAGCTACCCGGAAGCCCCAGATAATAATTAAGGTGGGCCTTAATGATTAAGTTAAAATTATACCAACTATCTCTTAAGTCCTGTCTTTAGATACAATCACATTCTAAGGCAGTGGGAGTTAGGGCTTCAACCAATAAAAAAATTTTGGTGGGGGAGGGGAAGTGGTACAATTTAGTCTGTAATAGGAAGAACAAACAGAAGGAAGAAATCTGAAGCCATTAAGTGGTGATTTGTTTTGTGGGATTTGGCCAAACATGCCTGGGGAATAGTAACAGAAACCACAGGACTGAATATCCATGGTGAACTGAGTTACCTACCTGCTTCATGGACATACCGTGCCATGAGAAGAAAGACCACATTTATAATATAATCTACATGACCCTGAACAATCCAGATTAACTCTCAGGAACTATTTTTTATGATTTCTGCTTCTCTCTTAAATTCAACCCAGACTGGGCTTCCATTCATTCTCTGAAGAGGCCACGCTTCTTTGTGCCTAGGATCTTTGCTAATTTCATTCCTTCCACTGGATATATTGTCATCCACCCACCCACCATTCTTATTTTGAATGTCACATCTTCGAACTCTCATTTGCCTCCCTGACCTCATTCGCCTCGCTGACCTCATTCGAGTTTCGGTGTTATATGTTCCATAGCACAGTGACTTTTTTGCAGTAATTATTAGTTTATACATGTCTCTACATAAATTTCAGTGAGAGCTTAGTTGTTCTAACTCAAGAAAATGGTTGATTATTAATAATACAAGTTATCACTTATAAGTCACTTTAATTCTATAAAAGACAGCATTAGTTTTATACATGTTAATTTAATTAATTCCTGGGTCGGGAAGATCCCCTGGAGAAGGGATAGGCTACCCACTCCAGTAGTCTTGGGCTTCTGTGGTGGCTCAGACAGTAAAGACCCTCCCTACAATGTGGGAAACTTTGGTTTAATCCCTAGGTTGGGAAGATCCCCTGGAGGAGGGCATGGCAACCCATTCCAGTATTCTTGCCTGAAAAATCCTCATGGACAGAGGAGCCTGCCAGGCTACAGTCCATGGGGTCACAAAGAGTCAGACACAACTGAGCAACTAAGCACACATAACAACTAAGATGAATTTAAAACTAGTGCTGTCAGATTTATCAATGGGAAAACAAAGGCACAGAAAATGTGCATACACATTGTTTAAGGCCATATACCCAAAAGAGGGCTCGAACTTGAATTCAGGTAGCTGTCCCTTTGCAGTCTGCCCCTAATCAATATCCTATTCCAAACAGTATACTCATTACGAATTAGGTGCCATACCATTCCTATTACATTGCACATCTCAAAATGTGTTTGGATATGATGATATAAAAGCCAAAAACATTGTAAAACTGCCTATAGTTAGACTAATCATAGTGGAGTAGAGAAAGTCATGATACATTTATCTCAGTGGAACTGAGACAAGATTCACCTCTAATTCTAAAAAAAAGAAAAGTTGGCAATCAGTAAACACACAAAGTTTGGGACTTTGGTAAGACTCTTTTATTAAAAAAAAAAATTAAGGCCAAATCCTATGCTAAATAACTGCAAGTGGTACGTACAGGAAAAGAACACACTAATTGAACCTCCTAATCATTACAATGTCATATAAAGTACATACAGTACACACGGCACTTCATGGTAAATATTTGTTAATCTGTCTGTTCTCTGGAGAGCATCAGAAATGCTCTTCGGACAGGACAACAAAACTTTTTATTTTTATTTTTATTTTTTTTTCATCTCAGGTGTATGTGAGTTCCCAATCTTGAACCCCCCCCCCACCTCCCACTCCACATCAACTCTCTGGATCATCCCCATGCACCAGTCCGAAGCATTAGAACTTTAATTGACCCTCTGGGACCTCCACTACTACTTACTCTGAAGGAGTAGTAGGTAACATTTAAGATACTAGCTTCTGGGGCCAAATTAAATGGATTCAAATAGAATAACTAGTTGTATAACTTCAAGAAAGCTAACCTCCTTCACAGTAAAGAATCCACATGCAGTGCAGGAGATCTGGGTTTGATCCCTGGATTGGGAAGATCCCCTAGAGAAGGAAACGGCAACCCACTCCAGTATCCTTGCCTGGAGAATTCCATGACAGAGGAGCCTGGCAGGCTACAGTCCATGGGGTCCCAAAGAGTCGGACAAGACTGAGCAGCTAACACACACACACATACATCTTTTGGAGAGGTAAAGAAGTTTAAATAAATTACTGTACACACTATACTTAGAACAGTGCCTAGCACAGAGTAAGTGCTCTAGACGTTCTGTATGATTTTCTTCTCTGATCAAGAAATTGTAATGTATTGAGTTCATCTATTTCATAACTAAAATCAGCATCATTCTAGATGAGTTCTTTTGAACTTAAGAATATATGAGGTGGTGGAGCCCAACTCTGAAACAGAGGGCAAAGGTCTCAAAGCTTCATGATTTTCAGAGATAAATGTGCAAACATCCCAAATGAATTTCAAGGTATAAATAATATTTTCTTCATCCATTATTTGTTAATTTGCTTGTCGACATCCCTAGTTCTCACTAACCAATACAAATGCTGATGCTAACTTGGAAGCAGACATTTCCATAGGGTATAACTGTTAGAATAGGTCTTACATTTATTTAGATGGTTCCTGACCTATGACAAACTTTGTATATAAATATATGCATATGTATACATGTGTATACATATATACATATGTGTGTGTATGTATGTGTGTGTATGTGTATATATATATATGCATGTGTGTAAATCGCTTCAGTTGTGTCCAGCTCTTTGCTACCCCACTAACTGCAGCCTGCTAGGTTCCTCTGTCTTTGAGATTCTCCAGGCAAGAATACTGGAGTGGATTGCCATTTCCTTCTCCAATGCATGAAAGTGAAAAGTGAAAGGGAAGTCGCTCAGTCATGTCCGACTCTTTGCGACCCCATGGACCACAGCCTACCAGGCTCCTCTATCCATGGGATTTTCCAGGCAAGAGTACTGGAGTGGGGCACCATTGCCTTCTCCAAAGTAAGACTAAATGTTCAAATATATTTAAAGTTAGTGAATATGTGTTAATGATAAACATATGCAAAATCCACCACTAAATGGCACAGTGGAAGAGAGGGTCAAGTACTAGGAGGGTGATTACAGTCTTCTGTCCATTCTTTAGCAACTTCCACTTAGCGGGTGAGATGACAAGACATGCATGTGAGATCAGTCATGTCCAGCTCTTTGTGACCCATAGACTGTAGCCTGCTCAGCTAAATCTTTCCACGGGATTTCCCAGGCGAGGACTGGAGTGGGTTGTCATTTCTCCTCCAGGGGATCTTCTCAACCCAGAGATCTAACGCATGTCTCCTGCATTGGCAGGCAGATTCTTTACCACTGAGCCACATACATATACATAAAAGTGTTGGTGTGTGACCTAAGTTTATTTTCTCTCTTTATTTGGTCTTTGAAAAGTAGAAATACAGCACATAAAAGAAAAACCAACTAAATCTGAAAGCCTAATATCAATAAATATAAATGGACAAGACTGGCCAATATAATATAGTAAATGTCAGAGTGGACGGGAAAAAATCAGTTTTGTAGTATTTACAAAAGGCATCTAAAATTCAACATTTGAAATATCATTTATGTGTGGAATCTAAATGGATAAAGCTAGTGAATATAATAAAACAGAAACAGACTAACAGATATAGAGAACAAATTAGTGGTTACCTGTGGAGAGGAAAGCAGGGAGGGGCAAGATGGGATAAGGCATTAAGAGGTATAGACTATTATGTATAAAATAAGTAAGCTGCAATAATATATTTTGCAATATGTAGTCAATATGTGGGTATAGCCAATATTTCCTAATAACTATAAATGGAATGTTAAGGGCTTCCCTTGTGGCTCAGCTGGTAAGGAATCCACCTGCAATGGAGGAGATCTGGGTTTGACCCCTGGGTTGGGAAGGTCCCCTGGAGAAGGGAAAGGCTACCCACTCCAGTATTCTAGCCTGGGGAATTCCATGACTGTATAGTTCATGGGGTCACAAAGAGTTGGACATGACTGGGCGACTTTCACTTTCACTTTCTTTCAGAAAGGAAAAAAACACTACTGTGGATGATAAAGATTCCCCCCAAAACTACAAATTAAAAAAAGAGATTAACAAAATAACGATAGCACATTAATACCCAAAATCAGTTGCATTTTTGTATATTAGCAACAAAGAAATAACATCAGCACTGCCACAAAGGTGAAACAAAAGAAACAAGATTTTGCTTAGGAATACATCTAATAAAATACATTCTATTGATGGATACATCCATTTTCAAAATATATGACTAGATAAAGACAGTAATATACTCCAACACTGAAGGAATATAAAAGAAACCCTGAACAAATAAGTAGTATACCATGTTAATTAGTATAAAACAATACTGGAAAGATGTCAAGCCTCTCCAAGTTACCTACAGAGTCAATGTTATTACAAACAAAATTTTAACAAGATTTTCTTTTTAGGGGCTACACAACAACTTATATGAAAATGTATCTGGACATACAAAACCTAAGAACAAACACTATTGAATGAGTATACAGAGTCTTGCTGTATTAGACACTGAATCTATATTCTTTTTAAACTGCAGTAATTTCCACACTCCGAACAATAAAAACACTGACCAGTGAAGTGGAATATGGGATATACGAATAGATTCATACTCTATGTCACACTTGAATTACAGAACTGTTGTTTCAGATTACTGTAGAGGTTTTAGACCATTCAAAAAATAGTCACAGCGGAGATGGTAGGCTACATGGAAAAAATGAAATTCCTATCTTACATTTTAAACAGAAATCAACTATGAATGTATTACACAGCATAGTAACAGCATGATATTGGTGCAAGGCCAGAGAAATAGACCAATGGGATGAAAATTCAATGCAGACTAATAACGCATATATGGATATTTGCTTTAAGAATGACATGGCATAATAATGGTTCTGGTTCAGTTCAGTTCAGTTCAGTTGCTCAGTCGTGTCCAACTCTTTGCGACCCCATGAACCACAGCACGCCAGGCCTCCTTTTAAATCACCAGTTCCTGGAGTCCACCCAAACGCATGTCCATTGAGTTGGTGATGCCATCCAACCATCTCATCCTCTGTCGTCCCCTTCACCGCCTGCCCTCAATCTTTCCCAGCATCAGGGTCTTTCCAATGAGTTAGCTCTTTGCGTTAGGTGGCCAAAGTATTGGAGTTTCAGTTTCAACATCCAGCTTCAACATTCCAGAACAGTGGTTCTGGAAAAAATGGACATCCATATAGGGAAAGATGAAAATTGATGCATTTCACATAATACAAAAAAGAAAGGTCATTTGAAAGTAGATGCAAACTTAAATGTAAAAGTAAAAAAAGTATATTTCCTAGAAGATGTTAAGTATGCATATAATATTTAATATAAAATATGCTTCATGATCAGAGAAGGCAATGGCGCCCCACTCCAGTACTCTTGCCTGGAAAATCCCATGGACAGAGGAGCCTGGTAGACTGCAGTCCATGGGGTTGCTAAGAGTCAGACACGACTGAGCGACTTCACTTTCACTTTCCACTTTCCTGCATTGGAGAAGGAAATGACAACCCACTCCAGTGTTCATGCCTGGAGAATCCCAGGGATGGGGGAGCCTGGTGGACTGCCGTCTATGGGGTCACACAGAGTCGGACACGACTGAAGTGACTTAGCAGCAGCAGCAGCTTCTATACATTATCTGTATAATAACCAACATCATGAATTCTCATTCAGCACAAAAAAGATGTTAAGCACAGAAGAACAGATAGATACCTTTGACTATGTTGAAATTAAGTTTTATTCATCAAAAAGTACCATTAAGAACCTTAGAGTGCAAAAGCGTGGTAGAAAACTTACTTGCAACACAAAGACTAATATAGAACTTGTATCCAAAATGCTTAAAAACAAATCAGAGACAACAGCTAATATAAAAATAGCCAGGGAATGTAGGCAGTTAAGAGAATACAGAACACTAAGATCTCTTATGGAGTGCTGAATGGAAACTGGGATTAAACTTTGAGAAAGTTTTATTCTTACATATTTTTCATGAAAAAACAGGTAACTATGTTCATCAAAACACATGCAATAATACACATATCAGCATTTCCCCTATAGTCCTGTGATGGTTAATTCTGCATGTCAGTTTGGTTAGTATATAATCTTTGGTCAAACACCGGTCTAGACATTACTGTGACAATATTTCGGTTGTGACTAACATTTAAGTCAACAGACCGAGTAAAGCAGATTACCCTTCATTACATGGATAATCCTCATCTAGCCAATTGGAGGTCTTAAGAGAAAATAGTGAGATCCTCGAAAAGAAAGCATTTCTACCTCCAGGCCATATTCAGACTCAAGTCTTCAGGGTCAAGTCTTCCCTGGTCTGCCCTGAAGGCTTTGGACTTATGAGGCAGTCACAGGGGATAAGTTCTTAAAATCTTATACGCATACTACACACATATATACAGGTGCACATGCATGTATATGTACATATGTGTATGTATACACACATGACTATAAACACATCCTATTGGTTCTGTGTCTATGGAGAGCTCTCATATGGGCTCCAAGTTGGAGATGATTATTTAGAAGTCTATTAATAAAAGATACTTAGTTGTGAGAGAGACACATGGTGGAATGCCGGATCAATGAAAATGAGATGTATCTAGTGAAACATGGATTAATTTCACAAACGAAATGAACAAAATGAGTCAACAACAATACCACACATATAAAGTGGTTCCATTTCAGCCAAGTTCAAAAACAAATAATACCAAGTTTTAGTTTCTAGGGATGTGTTTTTAGATGGTTAAATGATAAGCAAAAGAAGAAAGCAGTCACAGTTAATGACATGTAATGGTTATTTTTGGAGGGGAAAGACAAAGAAGAGATTGCAAAGGGGGCCATGAGAAGATAGCCTTCTATTAAATCATACTTTCTTGACTTGGTGACTATCATATCCTGGCTTTATTCTGGGACCATTGAGCTACTCATTTTTGTTGGGTTTCTGATGTGTGTGCCATTTCACAGTAAGAGCATGTTAGCAAGCAGGAATTAAAAAAAAACAGATTTGGAGGCAAGAGAATGAGAGCTCAAATACAGATGTGGTAATAGTCTAGTTTTTAGGTTCTGTTAGACATTAACGTGGGTGCTTAATTTACTATTTACCAAGGCCCCATCTTTTGACTTCTGGTTCATTCCACAGAACCAGAAAAGAGAGAAGACTGACTTTAGAATGGCCTGCTTTTCCTGAACTGGTGACTGTGGACCCCACAAAAGCAAACATTCTTAAGAAATCAGTTCTGGATGTCACAGTCCTTTCAGCCTGCTTGCAAGTCTGAGCATCTGGAATGATTGGTCTGTACTGCTTGTAGGCCATGTGGAAGCTGAGTTGAGTTACATTAATGACCTAAGAACACAATGTCTGGAAATGGTAACAATCTGAATACCTTTTTCAGCTTTCTGCAGCCAAGTGATCACACAACACAGCTGTTCCATGTGGCTTTGCTAGTACTCGAGCTCTTAACTGGCTATGATGTTGCTCTATAAGACATGGATAATATTCAAGACACTGGATAAGAAACTTTACCTGATCTAAGGTGGTAGGTTCGAAACATATAGCCTGTGATTTCTGAAATAAGCCAAGGATATGGCAAAGAATATACCCTGTCAATTTCCACGTACCTTGGCGGCCAAATGTTTATTCCAATCAGCTCAACCTTATTTTCCCTCAGTTAGAAACATTCTGTTTATAACACTCTCAACTGTCAGTCCAAATGAATAATCCTACTGGGACCAAATCAGCTTCCCTCATGATTTAACCCACGTTTATTCCACTCTGCAGCCATGCTTTATATTCACAGTCCATATGCCGTTCTTTGGAAATCAGGTAGCTGAATCCCCATGAACAAAAATCACAGTATGTTTTAAAATAAACATGAAAATGGACTACAAGAGGACTCTGGTAAGTAAGGAATACAGTAGCCACTGAGTGGTCTAAACGCTAAGAGGCCCATCTATTGATACTGTTCCCCTTGGTTTGCCTTATGAAATCATAGAAACCTAAGCTTTTAGCTAATGTGCAAAACCCATACCACCTGCATGGGTATAACCTGCTGTCTCTGAGTGCTTTATTGGATAACATATGATTGTTATCGTAAGTAAGGTTCTTTATACCTGCTGTTTAATGCCTTCACAATATCACATACGATTTTTGCTAATCGTGGGTCCTTTCTTTGCTTAAGGATTCTAGACTCTAGATTCATTTCCTCTATTTATAATGAAANAATGAATATTCAGGACTGATTTTCTTTAGGATGGACTGGTTAGATTTCCTTGCTGTCCAAGGGATTCTCAAGAGTCTTCTCCAAACCACAGTTCAAAAGCATCAATTCTTCAGTGCTCAGCTTTCTTTATAGTCCAATTCTCACATCTACACATGACTATTGGAAAAACCCTACCTTTGACTAGACGGACCTCTGTTGGCAAAGTAATGTCTCTGTTTTTTAATATGCTGTCTAGTTTGGTCATAGCTTTTCTTCCAAAGAGCAAATGTATTTTAATTTCATGGCTGCAGTCACCATATCCAGTGATTTTGCAGCCCCCCCAAATAAAGTCTCACTGTTTCTACTGTTTCCCCATCTATTTGCCACAAAGTGATAGGACCAGATGCCATGATCTTCGTTTTTTGAATGTTGAGTTTTAAGCCAAGTTTTTCACTCTCCTCTTTCACTTTTATCAAGAGGTACTTTAGTTCTTCTTTACTTTCTGCCATAAGGGTGGTGTCATCTGCATATCTGAGGTTATTGATACTTCTCCCAGCAATCTTGATTCCAGCTTGTGCTTCATCCAGCCCAGTATTTCACATGATGGTACTCTACATAGAAGTTAGATAAGAAGGGTGACAAGAAGCCTTGACGTACTCCTTTCCCAATTTGGAACCAGTCAGTTGTCCCATGTCCCAGCATACTCAGTATCAAATGCATGAGCATTTCTCATAGTTGCTAAAGAAAACATCATTCCTGCTCTTCCAGGTGTTTAACTCTTACCTTTTCCCCAATCCCTGTAAATTTCTTTGAATTACAGTCTGCCCTTGATATCTGTGGATGTGGAACCTGCAGAGAGGGAGAGCCCACTGGACTGTGCCATTTTATATAACAGATTTTAGCATTCATGGATTTTGTTGTCTGCGGGTGCCTTGGAGTGAATCCTCCCAGATACCGAGAGGTGATTGTATCCCCAGTTATCATGATGTTGACCTTTGGGGATCCCAGAGTCACGAACTCATTTATTGTGTTTTCCTGGTTTGATCCTAAGAGCTACTCTTAGTGAGTTTGAACAGGACTGGAAGTACTTGAGGTTCTTTACATTTCACTACTTCTCAACATGAGCAACTCTCCAAGGGAGTTATTATTACCAGCTTTTCTCTGATGGGGAAACTGAGGCTCAGCACAGTTTACCAACTCACCCAAGACATAAAACTGAAAAGATGGCCCTAGGATTTGAGGGCTGTTCTGCCTGGCTCTTTCTACCACATCCTCAGTCAGGGAACAAAGTTAACTCATACCTGGATGAGAAGATCCAACTTTTTGTTTAGAATTACATGTAAAAGCTGAATGTAAACTGTTACTCAAGGGGATATTTAAGCATCATTTTGATAATTGAGATTTTAATAAAATCATTCAATTTGAGAGTAAACAATTGCTTTTCAGTCAGCATAAAATGATTATACAAAAAGATATTGCCCAAAGTGCTTTTTGATTGGGGCAATTATCTTGAAAACACAGAAGACTTTTGAGAGTCCCTTGGACAGCAAGGAGACCAAACCAGCCAATCCTAAAGAAACTCAACCCTGAACATTCACTGGAAGGACTGATGCTGAAGCTCTGATACTTTGGTCCCCTGATATGAAGATCTGACTCTTTATATCTTGGAAAGGACCCTGATGCTGGGAAAGACTGAGGGCAGGAGGAGAAGGGGACAACAGAGCTTGAGATGGTTGGATGGCATCACTGATTCAATGGACATGAGTGAGCAAACTCCAGGAGATAGTGAAGGACACGGAAGCCTGATATGCTGCATTCCATGGGTCACAGAGACTCAGCCACAACCTAGTGACTGAACAACAACAGTGCAAATGGGCAACTGTTATTGAAGGGTTTAGAAGGGGAAAGATGTTGAGCTTCTGAGGCTTAATTCATAAGACAAAATATATGAGCTAATTTTCTAATTCACAGGGGTTCAGGGAAAATTCCACAAGTCCTAACTAGACTGAGAAAAGCTAATCATTCAATCAATCTATTTAAACTAATCACACACAACACACACACACACACACACACACACACACACCCTAAGCGTTTAAGAAAGGGGAAAGACTTTTAGATGCATATAAAATTCTCATCCAGACCCACAGTCTCTGATTTTTCCCTGAAGCCCCTGCCCCAGGTCCTCTTTTCAGATTCCTGGAAACTCTGTCATGTGAGTAGTACCAAAAGAGTATAGAACAAGCTGGGAAACCCTGCCTGTGCGAGGAAACATCCCAAGAATATCAACAACAGACCCAAGTTATCAGGTGACACTTCTCACAGGTATAAAACAGTAATTTCAGATTCTTTACTGCCAATCAGTGATCACAATCACACCATTTATAGCACTTTTCCCTTGACATAAATGATGCCTCTGGAGAGCTGTTGTGATGCTGAATACATCAATGAGCTATAAAATAGGCAAGAAAAAGTCAAAACTATGTGCAGATCATCCCCTATATCCACAAATACTATGGATGCAAAGTGAAATTAGACGCAAATAGCAATTTAAGGGAACTGAATATTCTTCATCTTTCCCAGAGAACTTTTTGACTTGTAGTGACATTTCCTTTCCTGTAGTGACTTGTAGTGACATGTAGTTCTTACGTTATATATACTCTATCCTCGACATTTATATCCTACTCTTAAGTATTTCTCTTTACACAAGATCAAGCTCTTGAACATGGTAGACTGAGTTTCATTTACTGTCTCCCATTGATCCAAGTACGTGCATCCTGTCTCTCAGCTGTGTCTAGCTCTCCAGGCTCCTCTATGCATTGGACTATCCCAGCAAGAATACTTGAGTGGCTTGCCATTTCCTTCTCCAGGGGATCTTCCCAGCCCAGGGATCGAACTCAAGTCTCCTGCGGTGCCTGCACTGATGGGTGGATTCTTTACTACTGAGTCGCCTGGGAAGCCCTTCTCCAAGTACAGCAATAGACAATTAGTTAATACTGTTCTATCGACTTATTTCTGGAAGGACAGACATGGAGAATGAGAACTATGGTTAGGAATTAATTGTGCAAAGCATTGAGTTGGACAAAAAAGCTTGTTCTGATGTTTCCAAACTATGCTACAGAAATAAAACCTGGTTCTTTCCCTCTAGGAATTCACAGTCCTGCGAAGTAGGAATTAGAATTAGAATGCAGGAGAGCTTAATTGAAACAACACGACTTCACAAAGAACCTAGGGGATATGGAAAGCATTTTTTAAATATACTCTGCAAAACTGACAGTTTTCCCAAAGCAAGGTAGGTGAACATAGTAGGTGATCACCATCTCCAAACAGAAGATACATTCTTTGAAGGTTAAAAAGTATATATACTCACCTCAACAGAAAGGTCATGTGAAAATAATTCTACTCAGAAACTGACCTGGTAAAATTGTTGCAAAATTCCCCTAATAATTCAATTTTGCTCTGGGTTACTGAGAAGCATCTTGTAAAAGACACAATAATTTTATTTACATGTACATTCTTATTGTTTGGAGGAGAAAGAACAATCACTCAAAGCCTACTGAAATGAATAATATTTTTTGGAAAATGAACCTAAAATTGAGAATCAAAATATATACATTCTTTTTTTCAAAGGCATTATGTAGCTTTCAAGCTTCATCTTTAACCCCAAACATGTAGACAGTAATGAAAATGTCACACAGGTTGCTAGAGTGTATTATTAAAAAGCTAAAATATAAATCAAAGGAGGTAGGAATATTGCTCTAGAATTTACTGGCTATAAGCTGTGTCTCATATTATTCATCAAAATTGAAAAAGTCATACTTATTCTCATAGGAAATTAAGGAGACTTGAAATGGCTTAATGCAAGTTATTTTAACTTACAGGGCAGTTGTGTAAAAGTGAACAGATTAAATTCCTACTTTCAGAGGAGGCCACAACAGAAATGCAGGTAGATAAAAGGCAAGAGTGGAGTGATGTGACAGCTTGAGGGCTTGAAACGTAATTCTTTTATAAGACTTTATTCACTAGGTCATTCAGATTCACAGATGTTGGGGTCAGTACCACTAGGTCGGCAGCAATCAGAGGAGTAGCCTGGCAGGTCACTCTTCTTGAGCTCAAGAGTGTAATAGAAACCAACTGGCAAGAGCAGGCAATATTCACCAGCTTATCACTGACACGCAGCTTATGAGTATTCAAGAGAAGCCCTTGGACCTGGTTCACTGCTAAAGACCAGATAGAATAAAGTAAATGGCCTGGGCCAAGGGATCTCAAGGCATCACACCAAATTAGTAATAATCTACCATTATCACCCATTCAAAATCCTGAAATACAATCCATACATAATGACTTACAAAGGTATTTTTATTGTAAATTATTCCTTATGTGACTTTTAGGTCATGGAATTGATTTAAAAGTATCTTTCCAATATATTAATGATCCTGGCACAACTTCCTAAGAACAAATAGTGAAGTAGATAGATCTATATACAAACCGAATTGAGTATTAAAGCTATAAAAGCAGATCAATACAGAGGCGTGTTTATGTAACCTACAGGGCAGAATAGTCATTAATGCTACTTTTCAAAGTAGTGGAGAAGTCGTCAGATAGTTTTATCCTAAGAAGTGAAAACTATGCACTATGTACTTAAGCATGCACAAAGATATACTTGAAAAAGTCAGTTTAAAACCACACCATGGCTTTGTTTGCATGCATATTTGTATGTAGACTAGAATTGGGTGATAGTCTCTATAACTAGGTCTTGCAAAATATTCCTTTGCAGGTATTCAGATATATTTGTTGCCTAACTACTAAGGCCAGTGCATGCATACAAAACCGTTTCAGTCGTGTCTGACACTTTGCAACTCTGTACACTGTAGCCTGCTAGGTTCCTCTGTCCATGGGATTCTGCAGACAGGAGTATTGGAGTGGGTTCCCATACCCTCCTCTGGGATCTTTCCAATCCAGGAATTGAACCCACAACTCTCATGTCTCTTGCACTGGCTGGTGGACTCTTTACCACTAGTGCCACCTGGGAAGCCCACTAAAGTCAACAGTGGTCTCCAAACCTTATAATCAACCACAAAACACCCACAGATGACCAAATTTGCCTTAGGAAGTAGTACCTTCCCAGCTGAGAACTACCATCGTAGTCTTAGAGGACAAGCTTAGTAGCAGAAGTCCTGA
>SJYA01001423.1:0-12868 GCA_006410615.1 Neotragus moschatus
TCCGCTGACGGCACACTGTATCCACATTAGCCTAAAAACAGCTGAATGTCTCAAAGCATCAGTTTTCTCTTTTGAAAATGGTGATCTACTATATATATTATTGTTACTAAATCTACTCATAGGGATTTGTTTTATATATATATATAGATAGATAGATAGATACATAGATAGATAGGATGACATCCAACATCAATTGATAAACTTCAATGATAAATCTTTAATGAAACTTGTAGTTACAAAATATCCATCTCTTTAAATTTATAGTTTCATAAATGTCAGTCTCCTACTAACAAACTTGTCTGGTGTGATACTGACCAAAGGGGCCATTATCTCTTCTTTTCCCCATTCCCTTGTAATCTATGTATCATTGGTAGTATCCTGGGTATCATAAAACTTGAAAAGTCATTTATTGCTATTTTCAGAATGAGACTATGTGAGAAAGCCATTTTATTTAGGGCTAGTGTGCTGACTGAGCATCCATTATTTTTCCTTAATCAGTATGAGCTGGGAAACAGCTCGTTTCTTCTCCAAATGCCATTAAGTGTCAACCATCACATGCATGCATTTTATTTGAAGCTACATTTTTAACCAGAACATAATTTGATTTCATATTTGTCTTTGATTTAGCTATCAACAAAATGAAACTAATAGATGAGCAGAAGGAAAAGATGATTGTGTTTTAAATTAGTTAAAAACAATAAAAGCAAATAAATTTGGGAGAATGGCACTGAAAAATGTATACTATCATGTAAAAGCCGAATCGCCAGTCTATGTTGGATAGAGGATACAGGATGCTTGGGGCTGGTGCACGGGGACGATCCAGAGAGATGATATGGGGTGGGAGGTGGGAGAGGGTTCAGGACTGGGAACTCATGTACACCCGTGGCGGATTCATGTCAATGTAAGCCCAAACCAAGACAGTACTGTAAAGTAAAATAAAGTAAAAATAAAAATTAAGAAAAAGAAAACAAATAGCACTTTTATATTCTGAAAACGTCATTTCTTATTAGATGTCTAGGGGACTCTCACCATCAAAAGGCAAACACTGATCTTTTAGACGGTATTTTACCTGAAGGGAAAGAAGAGGGGAGCTTTGAAAGGCAGTCACTCTTTGTAGGTAGGTGTGTTTGTGTATAGCTTGTCCACTCTCTTTTCCAGAAGTTTTCCTTCCACTTGAAGGAAGCTGTTAGTTCTTTGTCTTCATTACTTATATGTAAGCAGCCAGGCTATATTTCACTTCCTTCCCCTTCATCTGTTAGTTTTAGAGTCAAGCCAGAATTTTCTGAATTTTTTGAAAGTAAAAAAAAAAAAATATATATATATATATATATAAATTAGAAAATAATGAAAAGCATACAAAGAGTATTTTGCTTACCTTTCTATAAGAAAACCCCTGAATTTTTGCTGATACTGTTACATATTCTCAGCTCTAGACTCTTTCTTTTACATCTAAATCTTCTTCCCCTCTCGCCTTTTGAAAGAAGGAAGCGACATACAGCCATTTCCAAGGATGTGATAGACATCTAGAGACCAGAGGACCAAAAGAGTAGACAAGTCGAAAGAGAAACAGGTAGGGGATAAAATATGGTATTTCAATCCAGGTAACTGTCTCGAGGTTTTGGTAGCTGTGAAAAGTCAGGTCCTGTTTTGAACGGCCCATGCAGTTAGGAGAAATTTGCTAAGAGGCTCAGTCCCAACCGTTGGTAAGCACTAAATTTCAGAGGCCCAGTCCTTTGGACTAGAATTTAGGGCATCATTCCTGGAATTGGTGATGCATTATCATCAGTGGAAGAAATCTAAAATATTGAAGAACTAGGATACTATGGACTTAATTTAGGCCAAGTGTCTGGGGCAGGGAAGGTTGAGGTGCGGATGAGGGAATCTTTGAAAGAAGGAATTCTAGACACCAGGTTTTGCGTTAATATCGCCAGCTCTTGGATTACAGCAGTTGGTCCTGAACTTAACTGAGGTTCTGGAATGGTGGTAGCATTCAGGTATCGAATTCAGCTACAAATGTCTGACAGAGGGGGAAATTTTAGAGGAAACTCATGCTTGAATCTGTATTGAACGTGCGGTGCTATTGAACCACTTTGTAGGGAATTAGGGTTTGTGTGTGTTCAGTGATCTGGCCAGTTCTCCCTGTGCTCATGCTGACAAAGAAAGCGCTGCTGTCTACTCTTTGTCAGAATAGACAGCTTCCCGTCTAGGTACACTGGTAATTCTGAAGAAATGGCAACTAAGCTAAAATCCAGCTTTATCTATCTGAAAGAAAGGTTTGTGATAATAAATCATTTTGATTGACATCAAAATATCTCTTACATATTTGTTTTGTTAGGCACTCACTGTTTGTGGGAAGATGTGTAAAACTTGTCTAATCTCTTTTTCTGGAAGTTTCAGATAGTTTTGCTAGTTCCTTCTCTAGAAGGAACTTTTTACTTACATTGGCAAAGAGTCAGACACAACTGAGCGACTTTCACTTTCACTTTCAATCTATAATGTAGAAAACAAAACCTGAAGGCTAAAATTAAAAGTAGGTGTGATATCATTAATTTCATATTCTCGTTGGAATTTTACATTAAAGCCAGCACAAAAGTTAATGAAACAAAATATAGAAAGTAGGGGAAGTGTAGGTCACAGTTTTATGTTATTTTACATCTTAGATGCATTTTAAAAGTTTACTTGTGAAGAATGCATTTGTTTTTATGACTATGCCTTGGCTGTGCCATATAAATCATTCTCTAATTAATGATCAAAGTAAGAAAACAATTAAAATTGGTTGTTAGGATGAATTGATCTAGTTTATTAAAATAGATCGGTCATTTCTATCAAAACAGTTAATCTGGGAGACCTTAAATAAATATTTTATGGGGAGTTACCTTTCATATTCAGATCAGAAGACCATCATACATCATTTGTGGTTGAAACCTTGATTTTTCCCTTTTGGATTGTTTCTCTGTAGTCTGAGTAAATTACATCATTAATCACATATATCTTAGATAAAATCACTGCTTATATAGCCAGTGAACTAGAATACAGTCTGATATACAAGAAATATTTTCCGCAGAATACTTAATAATCAACATTCAACAACTGAGACAGACAAAACCATAAATGGCACTTTTGATTCCTTCAAAGGAACAGTCTATTTTACCAGTAGTTGTTAGATAACAGGAACTTCCCTTATTTTTATGCTTCCTCTTGTGGTTCTTTTCATTTACTGTTAGAAAATAAAGCATGAAAAGCTCTAATAACATTTTAGTATGATTTGTTATTCACATTTTATATCTTATATTAACCAAAACAAAGGACTGAATTCAGGCTGACGATTTCAAACAACAAATTTTAAATTATAGGGGGCTGACTTTAGTGTGCTCACTGAGAACTACCCACCAAAATTCAGTAAAAGCTGAAAGAAATTAACAAAGTCAATAGAGAAAAAAGTTTTTACTTACCCTTCATATTAAGAACAAAATTTCTGAAAATTGTTACAAACTTAGTATTTACTGCTATAATGACAGGGAGCAATAAACCTGTGGTTTTAACACATCAGAACAAGATTACATAGGTAAGCTGAATCTTTAAGGACATTTTATTTTAATTTGGATTATATAAATTACTGGAACAAAGTATGTATTTTGGTCTCTCTCTCATTTATCTCTTACACCTTCCTTATACAATTACTCAGAGACTTCAGGGTCACATGTATAATAGCAGGTCTCTAATTGTTCTGTTATTCTATCACTTCTACATTGTGCACACCTACGGTCAGATATTTGAGCTGCATAAACTCCTTGAATGTATATAATTAGTTGTCAGACTCACAGCCACAGATTCCACATAGGATGTACTTTTTGAATCTCCAATAGTTTAGAATTGCATGAAATTCAGTTGAAATGTAAAACTAAGATAACTAGAAATTTGAAGTTTTGGAAATGGCTGTGAATATATTTGCGTTTTATCTAAAATGAGTTCTGGGAGCATCATCAGTGGAAAACACATGTTAGTCCCCTTCCACTCTGTCCCCAACATGTCTTCCTTGGTTCTGCCTCACAGTCATGCAACAGCAATTCTAAATAGTATAGTCTCTGCCCCCAAGCATAAAATATATAAAATCTCCTCTCTTTCTCTTTATCAAAAAAAATTATCTGTAATAGAAACATGAAGAACTTCTGTGCTCAGAATAAGGTCTTATGCCAACATCATTCGGTCATCAATGGCAGGGTAATTAGATTGATATGTGACTATATCAACTTCCAGACATAGGCATGCAGTTAATAGCTTTAAGTTTGGGAACAAGATGGCAGTATCACTCACAAACAAGAAAGAATTAATTTATTCTGGTAATAAAATATTGACAAGGAAACCGATTAAAGGAAAGATAGCAAAAATTACCTAGGGAAGACCAAATCAATACAGTCTGAGGAGGCTGACATTTACAAAATTGTTTCTTGTCCCTAACTCCATAAATCTGAGTGTACATGACTACTTATACATGTACATACCAGGACTCTGAAATCAAATAAACTTTTAATATTCTGTCATAGCTTTTCTGAGTCCAAATATGCTTTAGGTTGTTTCTAGGTACCGGATAAAATCAAAATTAATAACTATTTTAGTATTGCAGTTGAAGATTGAAGGCTAGGAATGGGGAAGTGAAAAAGGCAGTATTTCTTTCTTTTTCATAGTACATCATTCCTTTGTCTTTGCTAACAAACTTTTACTGGCAGTTTGATATGACGGATCATTGTGAGTGGGTTAAGGATCTTGAGACAGTTTCTTCCTCAGGGACTTCATTCCTCCAGTTACCTGCGAGATGCCCAGAGGACTGAGCCTGCACCTTTACGTAAGTCTCTTCCATTGAAGGTGTGAGGTAGACAGAGCCACGGTTGTGGGTTCTTTAAGAGGCTTTAGAAAACAGAAAGAACTGGCAATCATGAAGTAATCTTCAAAACGGAGCTCTTGTCTCTATGTGGTGTCCTGTCTTGACTAAATACTGGAAAAGATTTAAATCAGGGCGTAGCATTTTGTAGCTACCACTTAAGAGATGTATTTGGTTGGCCAAAAAATTCATTTGGGTTTTTCTGTAACATCTAACAGAAAAAAAATCCCAAAGGAATTTTCTGGCCAACCCAGTATATCCTGAGAAACCAAAGCTTTGAAATATATTCCTCCACTGACTTTTAAAATAGTCAACAAGAAAGGGATTAAGATATGTCATTTCTTGGGCAAACCCACTTCAACTGGAAAATAATCTTTGAAAAGACCAAAAACAATAGAAGCTTTCCCCATGACAATTCAGACTTTGTGAAAGGAGAAAGCTGATAAAATATGTATTCCAATGATTTCAGAATAACTAAAGTATCATCAAAAGTATATATCATTTAAACAAGACTGTTAAAAGAATAAATAGCTATTATCATTTCTGAAAAAGACTAGGAAATAGAGTGCCTTACTTATGCATAGAGTAATTTGAAATGTTACAGGCATCAAACATTAAACTGTTTCAACAATGTTTAAAATAACTATTTAAATATGATTAAACAGCCTTCCTATTATTATTTTAACCCTGTGTCCATGTTACTGATACTTACATGTATCTTAAAGGGTCATTTCACGCCACTTAATGTAACACAAATCTATACCTTTGATTAGAAAAGCAGTATTTTATCTGTCAGTAGTGCATCTGGTTTTTCCCTCCTGGGAGCTCTCAAATTCATAGTTGAAACCAAAAAAAAGAAAAAAGAAACAGACAAATTTGTCTGCTCAGTTCCTCTAAGAGCTCATTGGTTCTCAAAGAGTTGTCTCTGGAAAAGCAACACCAGCATCACCTAACCACTCATTAGATATGTACAGTTTCAGCCCTGCCTGAGATCTACTGAATCAGAAATCCTGGGGATGGAGGCCAAGAACAAAATCTCCAGGCAGTTCTGATACCGGCAGAAGTGTGAGAATACACATCCCCAGGTGCTTAACCATCTGAACTAAAATGGCTCCTTCACTTTCACAGGCTTGAACGGCCAGCCCCGCTCCGCTAAACCACTAGGTACTCCTTTCCTTCCTCAACAGCCTGTTCAAATTGTATCTGCGTCCCATCGCTAATTCCAAAAAATGCAGCCATGGTAACATACATTACGCTTTGCATAGTATCCATATACATTTATATGCTGCCCTCCTGAAAATTATTTGCATTCAAATCTGAGCCCCGTGAAGACAGAGAATGATCCAGCCCTAAGGGTTTTTCTTTTGTAACCTCAGTGGCGTGTTTCAGATTGTCTCGTGATTGTATTTTGGAGCTAGATTTACACAGTTGACTCATTTGTGCATACTACCTATGAGAGTTCATGACACATATCAGTATAAGAAAATTTCCCAAATTGAATAATTCAATAATACATTAAGAAATGGAGGAGAGATGTAATGGGTGTTCTTAGACGCTATTAAACATAAGTTTTGGATGGGATGGAGGTAAACACAAATTATAATAAATATATACCAAAGTAGACACACATTTATACTGGCAGAAAAGTAAGTTTTCATGAATTTTTAAGGTAAAGGTAAGCTTAGAAATATCAGGCTGTGTCTTTAGAATCCTCTCCACCCCGCTCAAGGTAATTGAATGAAAATGTTTTAGAAGCCCTTCTGGGGTTAGCTTAGAAGCTTCCCAAAGCCCCTTTTAATTCAGACCACGGAATTTTACGGATGCACTGGCTGTGTTGAATAGCTCGCAGGTCTTGAAAGGAAAGGTGCTATCAAGAATTTAGTACTTTAGGAAAGGGGGGTTGCAGATGAAACTTCAGTGAAATATCTCTTTCAGTACAGTAAATTCAGGTCTATCTCTATGCTCTTTTACAATGGAGGAGATATCTCTGAGAGAGGTCATAAGATTTCCATCTTGAAAGAAAAGGTAAGGAAGTACATTGGCATGATTTTTTTTCCCATTAAAGTTTATTCTGTCAGGCATAACAAACCAAAGGAGAGAAATTAGTTTGTTTTTTTTTTTAATAACAAAATAAAGCAAACAAATTGCCAATATCCTCTCTTTGCCTTAGACCCAGAGGTTTCACTTTTAACAAAATATACACAGTGCTGCGATGGAACCCTGAAGGTGTCACTCTTGAGGGGAGTGGCCTGGTGAGAAAGCACGGTGTCTCTCAAAGGGACAGGTGCTCAGAGTTTCACTTGATGCCTCTCTCCCTCTTAAACCGTTGTAATTTAACCTGAAAGCTAACTGCTTATAAGTAAGCATATGAGTAGTAATCAGCTAATGAGCCACTAGTGTGGAACATAGTGTGACCTGTCACACTATTTAAAAAAAAAAAAAAAAGCAAGACTCACTAGATCTTTAGAAGGATGTAAGCCCTATTGGATACTTTTACACCGAGAGACTGAGGAAAGTTTCAGGAACTGCTGTATATAATAATAAAGCACCATCCAGAATGCATTTAATTAAAGGTGGTGCCCCCCCCCTTTTTTTTTAAATTGCTGCTGTAGCAGTCTATGACACACTTCACTGTTGTTCAGTTGCCAAGTCATGTCCGCCCCTTTGTGACCCCATGGATGTAGCATGCTGGCTCCTCTCTCCTGCACTATCCCTTGGAGTTTTCTCAGATTCATGTCTGTTGAATCCATGACGCTATCTAACCATCTCATCCTGTCCCACCCGCTTCTCCTTTTGCCCTCAGTTGTTCCAGCATCAGGGTCTCTTCTAATGATTCAGTTCTTCGCATCAGGTGGCCAAAGTATTGGAGCTTTAGCTTCAGCATCAGTCCTTCCAATGAATATTCAGGACTGATTTCTTTTAGGATGGACTGGTTGGATCTCCTTGCAGTCCAAGGGACTCTCAAGAGTCTTCTGCAACATCACAGTTCAAGATCATAAATTATTTGGCACTCAGTTTTCTTTACAGTCCAACTTTCACATCCATACATGACTACTGGAAAAAACGTAGCTTGACTATATGGACCTTTGTCAGCAAAATGATGTTCCTAGTTTTAAATGTGTGGATTCTTTACCAGTGAGCCACCAGGAAAGCCTTTATTATACTCTTAGAAGCGTAAAACTACATTTTTTTTATCATTTAATTATGGTGGATAGAAGTCACATGAAGGTCTCATTCAACTCAAATCAAGATGTGGCGGTGGTGGGAGTCTGCGTTCCTTTCTGAAGGTTTTAGAGAAGAATTTATTTCCTTGCCTTTTCCACCTTTTAGTGAATCATGGCCCCTTTTTAAATCTTTAAATCCAGCAACATTGCATCTCTCTCACCATTCTTCTGAGGTCACATGTCCATCTGTCCTTTTCTGCTTCCATTATTTAAGATCTTTTTGATCACATCTGAATATTAATAATAATACAAGATAATTTTCCCATCTCAAGGTCCCTCCTGTTAACCAAATCTTCTAAATCTCTTTTACCATCAGATTCACAAATTTCAGGGATCAGGTCAAGAACATTCTGAGGCACCTCTTATTTGATCTATCACACATATTGGTGAAAATCCCAGGAATTTTAGCCTTCTTGGCTCTTGTGAGAACCCGCTCCACTCTTCTTGCCTGGAAAGTTCTGTGGACAGAGGAACCTGGCCAGCTACCGTCCATGAGGCTGCAGAGTCGGACATGACCGAGCATGCATGTACCCTCTGATGACTATCTGCCTAAAACTGGCTGCTCAGCTTTTACAAACATGCAATAGTTTGCCTTTTTTGAGGAAATACGAGTGGATGATGTGGTCTCCTAATGTGCATCCCCTATAGACTGGGGGAAGGCAATCTCCTTGGTTATTTCAAGTACACATCTTGAGCATGAACTTGATGGCTGACATGGTGCTCGATGTTGTGTGTACAATGATGAAGGAAATGCGGCCCAGTGTAGCTAATGCCCTGGGCCTACCTAGCCCCCACCCTTGCGTGAAACAAACACAAGCATGGTGCAGGGGGAACAGGTTTGATCCCTGGTCAGGAAACTAAGGTTTCACTTGCCGTGTGGTACAGCCAAAAGATAAAAACAAAACAAACAAAAATATAAAAAAGGCTCTATAATGCATAATATACAGGTAAATAACCAGGTGCTCTGATTCATAACAAAAGGCAAAGTAGACATCGGTTTAGGGTAGAGTCTCTGAGCAGGTAACATTAAAGCCAGGAAAAGTGCTAACGGGGGAAGGTATCAAAGTTCCTGCTTTGATAATAAACTATCTGAGTTTGGAAAAGGAAAGAAAACTCAGATTATTAGCATAGCTGGAACACAAACAGGAGTAGAGTGGTGAGAGGAAGGATTGGTATGTAGTCCCTTTTGCAAAATTTCCGTTGTATTGTAATTTGAAAAATAACAGTGAAGGATTTTTTTATTAATTTATTTATTTTAATTAGAGGCTAATTACTTTACAATATTGTGGTGGTTTTTGCCATACATCGACATGAATCAGCCATGGCTGTACATATATCCCCCCGATCCCGAATCCCCTTCTACCTCCCTCCCCATCCCATCCCTCTGGGTCATCCCAGTTCACCATGCATCGAACGTGGACTGGCGATAGCTATTTCACATATGGTAATATACATGTTTCAATGCTATTATCTCAAATCATCCCACCCTCGCCTTCTGCTACAGAGTCCAAAATACTGTTCTTTACATCTGTGTCTCTTTTGCTGTCTCACATATACGATTGTTATTACTATGTTTCTAAGTTCCATCAGTTCAGTTCAGTTCAGTCGCTCAGTTGTGTCCAACTCTTTGCAACCCCATGAATCACAGCACACCAGGCCTCCTTGTCCATCATCAACTCCCAGAGTTCACTCAGACTCTTGTCCATCGAGTCATTGATGCCATCCAGCCATCTCATCCTCTGTCATCCCCTTCTCCTCCTGCCCTCAATCTTTTCCAGCATCAGGCTCTTTTCCAGTGAGTCAGCTCTTTGCATCAGGTGGCCATAGTACTGGAGTTTCAGCTTCAACATCTGTCCTTCCAATGAACACTCAGATCTGATCTCCTTTAGGATGGACTAGTTGGATCTCCTTGCAGTCCAAGGAACTCTCAAGAGTTCTTCTCCAACATCACAGTTCAAAAGCATCAGTTGTTCGGCGTTCAGCTCTCTTCACAGTCCAACTCTCACATCCATACATGAATACTGGAAAAACCATAGCCTTGACTAGATGGACCTTTGTTGACAAAGTAATGTCTGTTTTTCAATATGCTATCTAGGTTGGTCATAACTCTTCTTCCAAAGAGTAAACATCTTTGGATTTCATGACTGCAGTCACCATCTGCAGTGATTTTGGAGCCCCCAAAAATAAAGTCTGATAGTGTTTCCAGTATTTCGCCATCTATTTCCCATGAAGTGATGAGACCGGATGCCATGATCTTCGTGTTCTGAATGTTGAGCTTGAAGACAACTTTTTCACTCTCCTCTTTCACTTTCATCAAGAGGCTTTTTAGTCCCTCAGCACTTTCTGCCAGAAGCGTGGTGTCATCTGCATATCTGAGGTGACTGATATTTCTCCCAGAAATCTTGATTTCAGCTTGTACTTCTTCAAGCCTAGCATTTCTCATGATGTACTCTGCATATAAGTTAAATAAGCAGGGTGACAATATACAGCCTTGACGTACTCCTTTTCCTATTTGGAACCAGTCTGTTGTTCCATGTCCAGTTCTAACTGTTGTTTCCTGACCTACATACAGATTTCTCAAGAGGCAGGTCAGGTGGTCTGGTATTCCCATCTCTCTCAGAATTTTCCACAGTTTATTGTGATCCACACAGTCAAAGGCTTTGGCATAGTCAATAAAGCAGAAATAGAGGTTTTTTCTGGAACTCTCTTGCTTTTTTGATGATCCAGCAGATGTTGGCAATTTGATCTCTTGTTCCTCTGCCTTTTCTAAAACCAGCTTGAACATCTGGAAGTTCACGGTTCATGTATTACTAAAGCCTGGCTTGGAGAATTTTGAGCATTACTTTACTAGTGTTTATTACTTTACTAAGTTGTCTAACTCAATGAAACTAAGCCATGCCCATGGGGCCACCCAAGACAGGCGGGTCATGGTGGAGAGGTCTGACAAAATGTGGTCCGCTGGCAAAGGGAATGGCAAACCACTTCAGTATTCTTGCCTTGAGAACTCCATGAGCAGTATGAAAAGGCAAAGTGATAGGAACTGAAAGAGGAACTCCCCAGGTCAGTAGGTGGCCAATATGCTACTGGAGATCAATGGAGAGATAACTCCAGAAAGAATGAAGGGATAGAGCCAAAGCAAAAACAGTACCCAGCTGTGGATGTGACTGGTGATAGAGGCAAGCTCTGATGAAGAGTTAACTCATTGGAAAAGACTCTGATGCTGGGAGGGGCTGGGGGCAGGAGGAGAAGGGGACGACAGAGGATGAGATGGCTGGACAGCATCACTGACTCTATGGGCGTGAGTCTGAGTGAACTCTGGGAGTTGGTGATGGACAGGGAGGCCTGGCGTGCTGTGATTCATGGGGTCGCAAAGAGTCGGACATGACTGAGCGACTGAATTGAACTGAAGTTCCATATATATGCATTTATATACTGTATTGGTATTTTTATTTCTGACTTACTTCACTCTGTATAATAGGCCCTGGTTTTATCCACCTCATTATAACTGATTCGAATCTTTTTTTTTTTTTTAAATACTTGAATACTATTCCATTCTGTATATGCACCACACCTTGCTTATCCATTTGTCTGCTGATGGACACCTAGGTTGCTTCCATGTCCTGGCTACTGTAAATAGTGCTGCGATGAACATTGGGGTACACATCTCTTTCAGTTCTGGTTTCCTTGATGTGTATGCCCAGCTGTGGGATTGTTGAGTCATATGGCAGTTGTATTTCCAGTTTTTTTAAGGAATCTCCACACTGTTCTTCATAGTGGCTGTATTAGTTTGCATTTCTACCAACAGTGTAAGAAGGTTCCCTTTTCTCCACACCCTCTCCAGTATTTATTGCTTATAGATTTTTGGATAGCGGCCATTCTGACCAGCATGAGATGGTACCTCATTATGGTTTTGATTTGCATTACTGTGATAATGAGTGATGTTGAGCATCTTTTCATGTGTTTGTTAGCCATCTGTATGTCTTCTTTGGAGAAATGTCTGTTTAGTTCTTTGGCCCATTTTTTGATTGGGTCATTTATTTTTCTGGAATTGAGATTGATGAGCTGTTAGCATATTTTTCAGATTAATTATTTGTCAGTTGCCTCATTTGCTGTTATTTTCTCACACTCTGAAGGCTGACTTTTCACCTTGCTTATAGTTTCCTTCGTTGTGCTAAAGTTTTTAAGTTTAATTAGGTCCCCTTTGTTTATTTTTGCTTTTATTTCCATTACTCTGGGAGATGAGTCATAGAGGATCTGGCTGTAGTTTATGTCAGAGAGTGTTTTGCCTATGTTTTCTTCTAGGGGTTTTATAGTTTCTGCTCTTACATTTATATCCTTAATCAATTTTGAGTTTATTTTTGTGTATGGTGTTAGAAAATGCTCTAGTTTCATTCTTTTCCAGGTGGTTNGAGATGAGTCATAGAGGATCTTGCTGTAGTTTATGTCAGAGAGTGTTTTGCCTATGTTTTCTTCTAGGGGTTTTATAGTTTCTGCTCTTACATTTATATCCTTAATCAATTTTGAGTTTATTTTTGTGTATGGTGTTAGAAAATGCTCTAGTTTCATTCTTTTCCAGGTGGTTGACCAGTTTGCCCAGCACCACTTGTTAAAGAGATGGTCTTTTCTCCATTGTATATTTTTGCCTCCTTTGTCAAAGATAAGGTGTCCATAGGTGCGTGGATTTACCTCTGGGTTTACTGAAGGATTTTTAAGAAAGACAGAGCTTAGAGCTGATTTATATTCTTTTTTTTTTTTTAATTTTTAT